>JAKTSR010000032.1:0-89558 GCA_030580325.1 Sugiyamaella sp. yHKS617 | reverse complement strand
CCGCTTGAGAGCTCCTCTCATCCCGGGAACACCTGCTCGCGCAGCGAGCACCACCGTCCGGGGCAGCGCCCCGGCCGCGCCGGAGGCGAGCAGCGGATGCCTCCGGGGGCTGGGGAGCGGCCCCGGGCCCCGTTGCTCCTCTCGCTTCGCTCGAGAAGGGCCGCTGGCTCCGCGTTTGGCGTGGGCAGAGCGAGGGCCGGGGAAGGGAGGACCACAATGACACCATTCTGGGCCCATCTTATCTCAACCCGCCGCAGCGGCTATTGTGGGCGAGCGTGAATCCCAGTTCAGATATCCGGGCTCAGTGTTGACTTCTTTGATATTAGTCAGAAATGTCCGTTCTTGCGAGGTCTCTGAAGATTGCTTTGGTGCAGTTCGCTGCTGGCGCTGATAAGGCGGCCAACCTGGCTGTGGTGAAGAAGAAGGTGGGCGAGGCAGTGGCCAATGGGGCCAAGCTGGTGGTGCTGCCCGAATGCTTCAACTCTCCGTATGCTGTGACCGCATTCCCCAAGTACGCTGAAAAGATCCCCGAAGGCGAGACTACCAAGTTCCTTTCAGATCTGGCCAAAAGCTCCAAAATCTACCTGATTGGAGGCTCAATTCCAGAGCTCGGCTCGGATGGCAAGATATACAACACTAACGTCTCGTTTGATGCGGACGGGTCCATTATCGCAAAGCACAGGAAGGTGCACCTGTTCGATATCGACGTACCTGGCAAAATCCGTTTCATTGAGAGCGAGACCCTGACCGGCGGCTCGAAGGCGACCGTGTTCGACATAGAGGGCTTCGGCACGGTTGGCCTCGGTATCTGCTATGATATCCGGTTCCCGGAGCTAGCTGCCATTGCTGCCAGAAAAGGCGCATTCGCTCTGCTCTACCCAGGTGCCTTCAATACAACCACTGGCCCTCTTCACTGGAAACTGCTGGCCAGAGCCAGGGCTGTCGACAACCAGGTGTACGTCATCACCGCGTCACCCTCGCGCGACCTGTCCTCATCGTACCACGCCTACGGCCACTCGCAGGTCATCGACCCCTGGGGAGAGACCGTTTCCGAGGCCCAGGAGGGCGACGAGATCATCTATGCCACGCTCGAGCCTGAGAGAATCGACTCGGCCCGCTCGGGAATCCCCGTCAACACCCAGCGCCGCTTCGACGTCTACGAGGACGTGTCGGAGCACGCCAAGGTGTCGGCCAAATAAAACAGACTTGTGCCTTTTGAACTGGGGGAGGGCATGCCTCCGGCGGCCGGGGCGCTGCCCCGGACCCCGCTGCTCCTCTCGCTGCGCTCGAGGAGTGCTGGCTCCGCCGCTCGGTCCAGGACCTTGCACGGACACGTACCAGTACTTATAATTGATTGTATAACATGGGAAAGATGCGCTCGACATCCGCGGAGCCAGTAGTCCCGAACTCGAACGTAGTGAGAGGAGCAGCGGTGTCTGGGGCGGCGCCCCAGCCGCCGGAGGCATGCCCTACCCCAGACATCTCCGACTGTTTACTTACTGCCTATTGAATGCAATAATCCGGTAGGTGGGTCCTGCGCTGCAGTGCAGTCTACCCTAATACCGGGTAGACGGACGCCCCCGCGCGCCTGGCAGAGAAGCAGGCGGCAGGCAGCAGCAGCAGGTGGATTGGAATTGAATGGTACGAGCGAGTGATAAGTCGCAGCCAGATTCAAGGTGTGTGTAGTTCGAGCGAATTTGCGTAGCTCGGACGGGCCTGTCTCTGCTTTCTCGTAAGATGCGACGTCGAGCGCCCTCAACGGCGTCGTCGAAGTCGTCGGACTCTGTCCTGACCATAGGCCAGGGCCAGGAGCTGGACAGCTTCATCTACGACTATCTGGCCAAGATCATTCTCCTGGGCCCTAGTGGCTGTGGGAAGTCGTGTATTCTCCACCGGTTTGTCAAAGGAGACTGTAAGTTCTGCACAGGTAGTCATAATATCAGGGTCTGGCATCAAGATTTATCATCAGGTTCTGGCATCCAGTACCGGCATCAAGTTCTGGTATCAGGTTCTGGTGTCAGGATTTGGAGTATCGGGCCCTAGTATCAGGTTCAGGTATCAGGACTGGTATCAGGACTGGTATCAGGATCAGGTATTGGGTTCTAGTACCCAGACTTGGTATCAGGTTCTGGTACCTCGTCTCTATCAAGAGAATGGGATTAACGGGCGACAGGGCGAGTACTGGCATCGCAGACAATAGGAGTAGAGTTCTCATCTAAGATAGTGAAATTAGGGCAGGACCCGATGACGAGACGCAATCTGAAGCTACAACTGTGGGACACTGCTGGTCAGGAGAGATTTCGCTCCCTGACAAGAGGCTATTATAGAGGATCGGCTGGCGTGCTGCTAGTGTATGACATTACGAACAGAGCCTCGTTTGCCAAACTGGACGATTTCCTGAAAGATATCCGTGCCCTGACGACCCCCAATGTCTCTATCATTATCCTGGCCAACAAAGTTGATCTACTAGACGAGGTAGACCCTGCCACGGTGGTACGAGATTCCGAGGTACTGGACTTCTGCGCACGCAACAACAACATCCCATTAATACACACATCGGCATTCACCGGCCAGAACGTAGAAGAAGCATTCACACGACTTGCAAGCATGATTCTGACCAAGGTCGAGATAGGCACCATAGACCCAGAAGACATAGACTCGGGTGTGCAATACGGCGACGTGCCGCGCTGGGACAGCACGGTCGGCCGGTCCTCACGGGGCTCGTTAATCCCTCTGGCGGGCCTCTTTGGCCGCCAGGCCCACCACTCGCAAGACACCACCAGCGCCTCAGGGAGGTGCTGCTAACGACCTATCACGACTAATATCTGTACTCTACATTATAGCATTAATCTTATTCTTCACAATACCACCATACCCAGCCCGCAGCCAACGCGCTCACGAAACGAGCACCACGGGATCCGGAGCAGTGCCCTGGACCCCATGGTTCGAGGACTTTCAGGGGTAAAGGCGGTGCGGCGGGAGCGGTGAAGTGGGACGCACCTTCACGCCGTGTATAGAAGTAATAAATACCGAGCAGCACGCGACGACGTGAACCGCGTCTGTGCCTGAACGCAAGGAACGTAACGGATACACACACCTGCCTATAATGCCACGGTGAGTAATAGTTCGAGTAGTAATGCGAGTAGCAATACGAACAGGAGGGGCAAAACTGTTCAGCTTGAGCTGGAGCTAACGAGAGTAGAGAGCTGATTACGATCCAGGCTGGTCAGTGCGGTAACCAGGTGGGAGATCAGTTTTGGCAGCAGCTGTGCCTCGAGCATGGCATTTCGCAGGATGGCACGCTGCAACCCTTTGCGACCGAGGGGTCTGGCGGAGACCGGAAAGATGTGTTCTTTTACCAGTCGGACGATACAAGATACATCCCTCGAGCCATTCTGATAGATTTGGAACCAAGGGTCATTAACAACATCATGACCAGCACCCACGCCAAAATGTACAATCCAGAAAACATCTATATCGAGCCTCAGGGAGGTGGTGCTGGTAACAACTGGGGTGCCGGTTATCACTCTGGCGAGAAGATTGCCGAAGAGCTGATGGATATGCTGGACCGAGAGGCTGATGGCAGCGACTCTTTAGAAGGATTCATGCTGCTACACTCAATTGCCGGCGGAACAGGTTCTGGTGTCGGCTCGTTTCTTCTCGAAAGACTCAATGACCGATTCCCAAAGAAACTTATACAGACATATTCGGTATTCCCTGCTAGTAACCAGGTATCGGATGTGGTGGTGCAACCATATAATAGCATACTGACTCTCAAGAGACTGGCCCTACATGCCGATTCGGTCATTGTCATTGACAATGCTGCCCTAACCAGAATAGCGGCCGACACTCTGAACGTTCAGTCACCTACATTTGCCCAGACAAATCAGCTCGTCTCAACTGTCATGTCGGCCAGTACCTCGACGCTACGATACCCCGGCTATCTACACAATGATCTGGCCAGCATAATGGCTAGTCTGATTCCCTTCCCTAAAGCACACTTTCTAATGACTTCTTACACCCCGTTCACCAATGACACAGTAGACCAAGCCAAACTCGTGCGCAAAACAACCGTGCTGGATATAATGCGACGACTGTTACAACCGAAGAATAGGATGGTCAGCACAGGCCAGTCAAAAAACAGCTGTTACATTTCCCTGCTGAATATCATTCAGGGAGAAGTCGATCCTACCGATATCCACAAGTCCCTGCTCCGTATCAGAGAACGAAACCTGGCCAACTTCCTGCCCTCGGCCCCTGCATCTCTCCAGATCTCTCTAGCACGGAGGTCACCATACACCACCAGTACACTTTCCAACTCGCGAATCTCAGGCCTGATGCTGGCTAACCACACGTCCATCACCTCGCTCTTCCAGCGCTCGCTGGACCAGTTCGAACGACTGCTCCGCCGCCATGCCTTCATCGACCAGTACAAAAAGCAGCCTATGTTCGAAAACGGCCTCGAGGAGTTCGATGACTCGCGCGAGGTGCTCCGCTCTGTCATCAAAGAGTACAAAGACCTCGAGCAGGAGGTGCCAGACGAACCGCTCGACGACTAGTGCGTGTATACTTCATTATTTATTGCTTCCCAGAACCGGGAGAGAGCCTCCGACGGCCGGGGCGCTGCCCCGGACCCCGTGAATCCTCGAGCTCCGCTCGAGGAGAGAGTTGAAACTGGTGACGTCTGCGAGCGGTTCGTCCGCGAAGCCCTCATAGAACTCGCAAGTCCAAAATCATTTCACGCTTGTCTACACCACCCAGCTCTGTCTCATCTCTGCTGACTGACATCTTCACATGCACTTCTGATTGAGTGCTGGCCGGCGGATAACACGCAGAATCACGTGGACAACGTGCGAAAAATATTGGTACTGGGAGCCCTGAGCGATACGACATTATCTAGTTCATCGTGTTTCTGCGTTGTGGGCACCCTCTGGTCGGAGTCAGGGGTTTTAAGAGAGTCAGTTGTGCTGTTTTCTTGCGCTGTTTTGTGGGCAACCCTAATCGTCGCCGAGCTTTCAAGATGTCTTCTGAGCAATTAGCTTCAACATTTGACGGTAAGTTTGATAAGAATATAAGAATCTGAAGCACGGACCCGAGATGGAATTAGTGTGGAGAGTCAACTACTAACCTATATTCAGAGCCTGTGTTACTTGGTGTCATTGGCGGAACTGGCCTTTACCACCTCACCGGCCTGGTTCCCGTTGCTAAGTTGGATATCACCACTCCCTGGGGCAAGCCTTCGTCTGCTGTCACCATTTCCAAGACCGCGTCTGGTTTCCCCATTGCCTTCATTTCCAGACACGGTGTTCACCATGAGTTCACCCCCTCAACAGTGCCGGCCCAAGCCAACATTGCTGCCTTGAAGCACTTGGGGGTCAATTCAATCATCGCCTTCAGTGCAGTTGGTTCATTACAACAACATATCAAACCTCGTGATTTCGTCATCCCCACTCAGATCATCGACCGCACCAAGGGTATTCGTCCCTCTACCTTTTTCGATACCGGATTTGTCGCCCATGTTCCCTTTGGTGACCCCTTTGACTACAAGCTCGGCCGTCTTTTGGGCGAGTTTGGCCATGCCCTAGGAGCCGAGCGCGAGGGAGACGAAGTTCTTTTGCATACCAAGAAGTCAGAGGGAGGCAAGGATCTGACTGTTATCTGTATGGAGGGACCAGCATTCTCCACCCGAGCCGAATCCAAGCTGTACCAGTCCTGGGGCGGTTCTATCATCAACATGTCGGTCCTTCCCGAGGCCAAGCTGGCCAAGGAGGCTGAGATCTCCTACCAAATGATTTGTATGAGCACTGACTACGATGCCTGGAGAGAGGAAGAAGAACCCGTAACTCTTGAGATTGTCGTGGGCAACTTGAAGGCCAATAGTGCCAACGCCAACAACCTCCTCGTTGCCGTCCTTGCCACTGTAGAGAAGGCCATCAAGGCCGGTGAAATCGGCAAAGATCTTGATGGCTTCATGCGTCACTCTGTGGTCACTGGCCGACCAGCCCACGACCCCGTCGTCAAGGCCAAGGTCCAGTACCTCTTTCCCCACTACTTTGATGAGGAAAGGAACCTTTAAGGCATCTAGTAGTAGCTGCAGTAGAGTATAGATCCTTCTAGACACAGACGCAGACACAACCACAGACACATAGCTTTACGTGCTACATGCTACACGCACTGGAGCGTAGGTCCATGACCAGGGATCAAACGCGCTCGCGAAGCGAGCACAGCGGGGTCCGGGGCAGCGCCCCGGCCGCCGGAGGCTTGTCCCGTGCCAGAGGCAGCGCAACGGACCACGCAGGGTAGTTCAAATTAAACATTTCGGACAAGGCCAGATCTCCGTCTAGGAGAAGATTCGGAGAGATAGACATATCTTCCGGTTGGGGTGAAGGACACCGAGGACTGCGAGGCACTGGGTGCAGGTTGCGTAGGCGTGGAGCTGGATATTGTGGTATTGGCAGAATTAGTAGCAGATCCATTAGTGGTATTGGTATTTTTGGTGGCTGGGGACCCGCTGTTAGGTTTAGTGGACGCCGGCTGCGTCTTGCGGTCAGACGGAGAGGACGACAGTAGAGTTGTGCCGGTGCGAGAGGGAGTCGTGGTCAGTTTCGTGAGCGGCGACATTGAGCTCTGGCCACTGGAAGTGTTGCGCGACAACGGCGAGCCGCCTCTGGGAGAAATTCGTGCTTGAGGCGACGATTTGAGGTATCGCGGAGGGCTTGGAGAGGCCTTAGCAGAATTGGGAGAATCAGGGAGGCCGAGGAGTTTGCGCTGAGACGGAGTGATAGGCAGGTCCTCGAACTTTTCCTGGGGCCTAACAAACAGCGCGATTCCAGTGACAATATTATAGATGCATAGGACATATATCAGCCATAAGAGATATCTAACATAGTCCGTTGCAGCATGTGATGATTCGAGCAACTCGCTTGACCAACTGGTGGCATAGAGCAGTCTTTTGGACAAAGACTCGGCTGCAGATAGAATTATCAGCAGCGCAGCATTTCTGAGGACCTTTCCTAAAACAAGCTCCTTATTGACAGTTCGTTTCCTGATTTCCTTCAAGCTCGGATGTTCCCAAGTACCGGTAGGTACAGATGTAGGCGTATTGGCAGAAGGCGAAGACGCTGACCTTGAGCCGGCAGAACCCGACGACATAGGAGTGCTCGGAGCAGATGCAGATGAAAATGTTGAGGATGAAGTTGAGGGTGCTGGTCTTGACAGCGGCGCTGCAGGAGATGTGAGTGATGCATTTATGAAGTTGTTGTTGCTGGCCTTGACCCGCAGGTCGTTTACCAGTTTAGGCGACGACTGGGCATACTGGTTCTGTGGAGAAGTCCTCAGCGTCGAGTTGGCCGCCGCCGAAGGGAAAGACGTATTGCCGCTATTCGAGTACGCTGGCCCTGGGCTCGAGTTGATGATATTTGCATACGGAGTTACTGGCGCCCCAAAACTCGTGGACCCCGAAGCCCTTGCAGGCGTTCCCGGCTCTTTCACAGGCGAGCTGCCCGATTGGTACAGTGAATTGGCAAACGAGGACCGTTCAAAAGACATCTCGCTAGATCCCGAATATCGCAATCGATGTGTGTGCCCTTGCAACCTGTATTGTTTACTTCTCAAGAATGAAAAACAGATCGAACTCCCAGCCGCACTGACCATGCAGGGCTTCCCCCAGGTTACCCCTGAGAAGCTGAGTGAGAGGTTGATCCCCTCTGACTATGCTCCAGACCCTCCAGATACCGCTTCTCAGGAGAAGGCCATCGATGACGACCTACCCCGACACGAGCGCGGCGATAAGTGTCGGGTCCGGGCGGCGCCCCAGCAGAGGCCAGGGGGGTTGCCTCCGGCGGCCGGGCGCTGTCCCAACCCGTTGCGCTTCGCGAGCGTTGTTACACCGGGAATGGCCGAGTCGAGCGCAGCGAGACGAGCAACGGGACCTGGGGCAGCGCCACGGTCGCCGGAGGCGCTCAGCGGCAGCCCCGGCTCCCTGCGGCATCCAGTCCCTTCCCGCCAGCAGGTCTCGTGGCCGCCGAAGCCGGCACCGGATGAGAGATATGTAAAGACCTGGGGCGAGGGAGAATGGCCACGGCGTACGGATCCCGAGCAAATTCCGGGCAGCGCGCGGAGCAGCAAACGGGTAGGTCGGAGGAGCATACCGCAGCCATGCAGGGTATACGTAATCCCGGAGAAACTCACACTGCATAACGACCGGTCCGCGGCGTCTAGAGTCAGCAGCATGAACTAGGGCAATTATAGAACGGATGATGAATAATGGGCCTGATCCGAGTCGAGCCAGGAGTAGCCGGACTAGGGCGTCGGATAAACAGCTAGCATCGCTTATGACTGGACAGAGGGGACTGGCCTAAGCGGCAGCGGTCATATCCGGGATTGACCCTATTCAATGTTGCTCACTCAGATCAAGCACTATTTAAGGAGATGTTTGAATTGGCAATCCCAAGTTAGCATAGGACATTATAGCTAGTTTTATTACACTTTCTATTCTACTTCTTGGAGCGCAACCATTTCATCAACTGACCCAAGCTCATACCAGTGTTCGATTAATTCATCAATATACAGTGTATGTTTCGCAATCTTGTACATAGGGAAGTGCGGCCCGTGCATATCTCAGGGGTAATCAGGGTTGCAGCAAGGACGGCGGTACTGGGGAAGCGGGGAGTAGCAACTGATACGACCAGAACCATCAACCCAGAGACAAGAAAGAATGTGGTAGTGGTTGGATCTGGATGGGGCGCGGTTTCGTTCGTGCGGTCCGTCGACCCCAAGTATTTCAATGTGACCATCATCTCACCAAGGAACTTCTTTCTGTTCACACCGCTGCTGCCGTCGGCCACGGCAGGCACGGTCGAGTATAACTCGATTACCGAGTCCATAAGCGGCATTTTGTCCAAGACTTCGTCTAAAACACAATCACAGGCTCAAAATGAGAGAAATAGGTACCTCGAAGCAAAGGCAACGGCGATAGACTATAACAACAAGACAGTGACGACGGAGGGAGTGTCTGACAGGAAGGTGGAATTGGTCCCATTTGACTATCTCGTCATAGCAGCTGGAGCCACTACGTCCACACTGGGTGTGCCTGGAGTCAAGGAGAACGCATTGTTTCTAAAGGAGATCGATGACTCTCGCAAGATCCGGTCCAAAGTTGCCAACTGGATCAATACGGGCCTAGGAACGTCGATGCAGGCGGTGGTTGTAGGAGGCGGTCCCACGGGAGTCGAAGTTGCTGCCGAGCTACAGGATTTGTTTGAAGAGGATATCAAGAAACGGTTCCCAGGGGCCGGCAAGGATGCTTTCAAGGTATCTCTGTTAGAGGCAATGCCTGGCATTCTCGGCGCGTATGACAAACGACTGAGCAAGTTTGCCGGTTTGCAGCTCAAGAAAGACCATATCAATCTGCTGACCAACACTGCTGTTCAGAAGGTTACTGACACCACGATTTACGCCAAAACCAAGACCGTTCTGACCGACAAGTCCGAGTCGTTCGAGGATATTGAGATTCCCTATACACTGCTGATCTGGGCCACTGGCATCACCTCGCATCCGTTCATCCGGGAGTTCATGGCCACCATTCCTGAGCAAAAAGAGTCGAGGCGAGGCGTGCTAATCAACGACGACCTGACTGTCAAGGGAGCGAAGGACATATGGGCTCTGGGAGACTGCACCAGCTCAAAGTATCCTGCCACGGCCCAGGTCGCTACCCAGCAGGGCACCTATCTTGGAGAGACCTTCAACAAAGTAGCGGCCAGCTCCACATCGCCCTCGGATACGGCGATGCCTGTGGCAGTCGCGCCATTCCAATACAATCACAAGGGCTCACTGGCATATGTAGGCGGCAGCAAAGCAGTGGCCGACCTTCAGCTATGGTCAGACGGCAGGATGTCGTCCATGGGCTACTTCACCTACTGGATGTGGAGAATGGCCTACCTCAACATGTTTGTGCCGACCCAAAACCGGTTCCTCGTCGCAGCCGACTGGCTGAGGGTGAAGCTGCTGGGCCGTAACATCAACACTCTGTAGACAATTGGTAATAGATACGCGTGCTTGGGCCAGCCTGCCTCCGGCGGCCGGGGCGCGGCCTCGGACCGCGCTCTGCTCCGCTTCGCGGAGTGTCTAGCACAAGTACCTGTTCGGCCCGGACTATTAGTTTCTGAGACCCCGGACTGTGAGTGATTGAGATGTTCAAGGAGCTGTCGGTTGATAGGCCGGACTCACCCGACATATGCAGCTATAGATGCCGAGGAGGACGAGTTAGCGAGCGGATCACGTATTTTTCAGCTCCTGCAGCTGGCGTGTCCCTCAACAACCACCTCCCCAGCCCCAAAATGAGTGTGAACCAGAACCTCTACTATATTATTGCGGCCGTTGTGACGGTTGTGTCTATTTTGGCAGTCCAGTTGCTGTTCAAGTCCTCGGAGTCCAAGCCTGCTCTGGACAAGAACATTTTCAGAGAGTTCCCTCTGATCCAGAAGACTGTTCTAACCCACAACTCGGCTGTGTATAGATTCGGCCTGCCTCGTCCTACCGACTCTCTTGGCCTGCCCATTGGCCAGCACATCTCTATTGCCGCATATATTAATGACAAGGAGATTGTTCGTTCGTACACACCGACCTCGTCGGACGATGACAAGGGCTACTTCGACCTCTTGATCAAGTCCTACCCCACTGGTAATGTTTCCAAGTTCGTTGGCGAGCTCAAGTTGGGTGACCTCATCAAGGTCCGTGGTCCCAAGGGCCAGTTCAACTACACCAATGGTCTCGTCCGCGAATTCGGTATGGTTGCTGGTGGTACCGGCATCACGCCCATGTACCAGATTATCAAGGCCATTGCTAAGGATCCCAATGACAACACCAAGGTGACTCTCGTGTATGCCAATGTCAGTATTGATGATATCCTCCTCAAGAAGGAGCTTGACCAACTTGCTGCTGAGAACGACAACATCAACGTTCATTATGTGCTCGACAGAGCCCCTGAGGGCTGGACCGGCAGCGTTGGATACGTCACTGCCGACATTCTCAAGGCCAACATCCCCGCCCCCGCCTCGGATGTCAAGCTGCTTCTCTGTGGACCGCCTCCCATGATCAGTGCTGTCAAGAAGGCTGCTGTCACTCTCGGCTACGAGAAGGCCAACCCTGTCTCCAAGCTCCAGGACCAGGTCTTCTCTTTCTAGATAGACAATAAACCGCTCTTGCTGGTGCTGTGCGCCTCCGGCGGCTGGGGCGCTGCCCCAGACCCTGCTGCTCCTCTCGCTGCGATCGAGGAGGGCCGGTCCCGGGGAATAGGTGCGGACCTCGAGCTTGCGAAGAAGCGAGCACAACGGGGCCTGAGGCAGCGCCCCAGTCGCCGAAGTCGTACGTACGGTAAGGTATCTATGAAAAGCTATGTTTTATTTAGACGGCAGTGTGCATGACAGGCACCAGAAGACGCTGGTGGAGGACGTTGAGGGCCTTGAGAGCGTCGGCCTCGTCGACGACGCAGGAGATGTTGATTTCACTGGCGCCCTGAGAGATCATCTCGATGTTGATGTTGGCCTCGGCGAGGGTGGAGAACATTTTGCCTGCGATGCCCACCAGCTGCTTCATTTCCTTGCCGACGAGCGAGACGATGCAGAGCTTGCGGGTGACGTCGACAGTGCCGTATTTGCGGAGCTCGACCAGTGCTTCTTTGAAGGATGCCTCCGAGAGGTTAGAATGCAATGCCATGGACACGTGAACCTCTGAGGTGGAGATCAGATCCACCACGAGCTTCCTTTTATCGAGCAGATCGAACACACGGGCCAGGAAGCCATGCGACTGGTTTTTCTTGTTCGAGTGGACGTTGAGAACTATGATGTTCTGCTTGGTGGTGACGGCCGTCGGCAGCTTGACCTTGGGCTGGCCAGCAATGGCAGCCAGCAGAGGCGAAGTCAGCTCGGAGACCGCAATAGGAGGATGCAATGGAGTGGCAGTTCCCGCTCGCGACTCAAAATCGGGGAAGATGATGGTTCCGCTGCCCTGGGGATTCATGACGTTCTTAATGCGAATGGGAATACGAGCGCGAATCACCTGTTCCATAGTAAATGGGTGGATGACCTCAGAGCCGTAGTAAGTGAGCTCGGACGCTTCTTCGGGTGTAATTCTATCAATGAGTCTGGCGGTCGGCACTTTTCTAGGGTCGGCAGTGAAAATACCGTCGACTTCTTTCCAAATCTGTAGCTCGTCGGCTTGTAGTCCAACAGCAATAAGAGCAGCACACAAATCAGTGTAGCCTCTACCTACGCCGTTCAAGAGTCCTCCTGGTACGACGCCAAAAAAGCCCGTGACGACAGGGATCTTGTCACCAGCAGCTTTGATTGCTTCTACTAGTTGGGCAGTGAGATACGAGTAGAACTCCTTGTCCAGCCCGGTCTTACTGACATCGTATCCAATGGGAATGACTCTCGAGAGGTCGACGTAGTGTGCAGGAAGGCCGTGGTCGTTCATGACGGCAGCCATGAACATGCAACTCAATTTCTCCCCGACTGACATGATAGAGTCCAAAGTACGAGGGCTAATTTCATCAATGACCTGAGAAGCACTGAGAAACTTTTCTAGCAGATCGCATTCCTTGTTGATCTCGGCCAACAGCTCATCTAGCAGAGCCTTGTTGTTACGGATCTTCTCCTTCGAAGTGTTGACATGGTCGTCTCGAATGGCCTCAATGATGCTAATGTAGTCTCCCTTGGTGAGAGCCTCGTCTGCAGCAGTCAATAGCCTGGTAGTAGTGCCCTCGGCCTTGGTGTCGGTGCTTCGAGCCGAGCAAACAACCACGGGACTATAGTGTTTCGAGTACATCTGGACGATGTCCTTGATGTTCTCGGGGAACTTTCCGACCGACGTGCCGCCATATTTCATGACAATTTTCTGTTTCGTCATGGTGAGATGCGTCTTCTACCTGTGACTGGAGACTTTTAGTAATAGTCACTCGACCTGGTCCAGTGAGCGTAATGTGTGTAGCGTAGTAACCTAGTAAGCGAATGGGTCTAGTGGTACCTTTACCGGATTCGAGACTCTAAAGAGTATGCCTCGTAATACAAAAACTGCTTCCTCATGCACTGACAATTATGCCGTATATAAGTTGACTCCTTATATACGCCAGAAAAGATATAGAAGGGTTGAAAGAGAAATCAGGATACTGGTAGAAGGAAGACCGTCGGGTGAGCATCTGCCGCTTAATATACAGCGATCCCGATTTTTCATCGCATGTAGATCCAAGCCGTTAACGGTGCTGCTGTTATTGGTAGACCGCTATGAGTCAATCTAGGCGTACATGCATCACTACGTTGGTTTTTGGGACTCGACACCGGGAGAGCCTCCGGCGGCCGGGGCGCTGCCCCGGATCATGCTGTTCTCGCCTTACGAGCTTGACTCCCGGTTGCGGACTGAGTGGACGCAGGAAGAGGAGCTGGGGGCGCCCTTGCTAGTCCAGCGGCGAGCTGGTGAATCTGGGGTCAGCTCCGGACGGTAAGTCCGATAAGTCCTGCATCTCCGGTGAGTAACCCGGAGGCACTGAGAGACTGCCAGGAGCCCGTAGCGAGGAAGCTGAGCCAGCCCATTTACAATTACAGTTTACGGAGCGAGCTGGGCATCGGCAGTTCTTGAAATGTCACGAGGCGAGCAGAGGTAATAGAGCCCGATATCGCTTGTGCAGCCAAAATGGCTTGCCCATGTCTGAGCGTGTTAGCATCGTATCAACTTGTCCGCAAAGCGAGCACAGCGGGGTCTGGGACGGCGCCCCAGCTTCCGGAGGCTACACACACACATAACCAGAGACAACAGACAGCGTCGTCTATTCAGCGGGTGAGGTAGGTCTGTGTCGCGAGATGTTCCAGATTAGGTCGTTTCAGGGGCTTTTCGAAATGCAGGTCGGCTGCTGACTGCATTCTGCTTGAAACGAGCCCGCTGTTTCGAGCTCTCGCTGGACAGCCACCAATGGCTCGTAGAACGCGCTCAGCGCTTTCAGAACGAGATTCAGACGTGGTCAAGAAGGTTACCAAGGATCCTGGAATCGATCCGTAAACAAGAACGGAAGGTTGGCACAGCCCTGACGGAGGGCCTGGGAGGAGTGTTTACCCGTGCCCAGCGGGCGACGCGAGAGTACGCAGCCGTCCATAGAGGGAGGGCAACCCAATTAAGATAGTTTTCGCAGAGGAGAGCAGAGCAGAGCGGGCCGTCGCGTTCAGGAGGAAGCATGGGACGTCTGAGGTGCTGAGCAAGCATTCTGGAGCCTGTCAAGACGCCATCAGTGGGCCAGTGAAGCAGAAGACAGGAGGCGGAGCTGGGGTCTCGAGCAGCGACCATACCAATAGTGCGGCTGGCGTCATAAGCGCTACGAGCTCGTAGTCCAGCTAGTTAGGGGAGGATCTTCTACGACTATAGCTGGAAGATAGTGGTGCAGACCATGTATGATGTTGGTTATGTTGTAGTATCACTAGACCAAAGAGCCTGTACGAGCACCCACCAACCTGTGAGTATAGAATTTACAGTTGCATTTCTGTAACAACCGATCCGCTATCGTCAGAGCAGTTTATAGCAACCAGCATCAGGGCTGAACTTGGACAGGTATTATATCGATCTGGATAATAAACAAGGGTTGAAGAGCACTGAATCCAGAGTGGTTGGTCACCACGGTCAGCTAATAGACATGAGTCGAGGTAAGAATGAATTGTGAATCGCGATGCTATTATCGCTGGGGGAATCAGACACAGTAGCCTCGACTGAGAACTAACCTGGACAGATCCAACGGCCACGGCCTCGACAGCTACCAGAAGGGGTCCAGGAGATGGAGGAGGAAGAGGAGGAGGGGAGAGAGCAGCACTGAGAAGAGACAGGAGCGGTGCGCGGCGACATGGCACTCCAAATGCTGCACCAACAAGTGCTAATGGCAATGGGAGTAGCGGGTCGGGGTACTTGTCGTCGTCGAGCTCGGCTCTGGAGAGGTTCTTTACGCGGTTACTGTTCTGTGAGACACGTCCCAAAAGAGGTCAAATCCAAGAAGAAGGCCCGGAACTAAAGAGTGACACGAATTTGAGCGTGTCGAGGGAACGCAGCGCGCACAAAGTAGATTATGGATCGCGAAAGTTAGGGGTGCCAGCTGGTCATGGCCCGTCTAGCAAAGGGGGCATTTCAGTTTCAGCAGCGGCGGCAGCAGCAGCGGCTGCAACGACGACTACGACAGGTTCCTTAGGGAGTGGCAGCGCGAGTGGCCGACACCAGGCAAATGGCCACAAGCGCACGTCGCACCATTCTGGTGGTGCGGGATCGAGGGTAGCCAGTGCTGGCTCACCACATCTTGACAAGCCTGTACCCCCTCTTCCGACTGATACAGAGTATGATCCGAAAGCGGCTGTCGAAGGCGACGAAAAATTCGAAGCAGCTCATACGCCTAACGATGAAAGACTTGCCAATGACCAGCAGCTTAGCTTTGTAGAAGCTAAGAGAGACCAGCTGGGCAATGGACAAGTGACTCCTGTGAACGACCAAAACATAGATTACGAAAAAGGAGAGATATCCATTGCCGATAGTAGAACGCTGCGGGCCGGTGACGATGAGCTGGCATACTCGCACTCGTCGCACCACGAGGGCGTCGACCCAGCCGACAAAGATTCAGCATTATCAACTGCATACTATGATGAGCAAGGTCATGCCAATGTCAATATCATCCCCTCACCATATGACCCCCCTAAGCGATGGCTGCTAGAACCTATACGGCCAGAAATGGCTGGCCGTAAGTGCCTCGTATTAGATCTTGACGAGACCCTGGTTCATAGCAGCTTCAAATACATCCACCAGGCCGATTTTGTGATTCCCGTTGAGATCGAGTCTCAATATCACAATGTCTACGTGATCAAACGGCCAGGCGTAGACGAGTTCATGAAAAGAGTGGGCGAGTTGTACGAAGTAGTGGTGTTCACGGCTAGCGTCAGCAAATACGGAGATCCACTTTTAGACCAGCTCGATATCCACAACGTTGTCCACCATAGACTGTTCCGTGAGAGCTGTTACAATCACAACGGAAACTACGTCAAGAACCTGTCACAGCTAGGAAGACCACTGAAAGATACAATAATCATCGACAACTCTGCAGCATCGTACATATTCCATCCACAGCACGCGGTACCGATTTCCAGCTGGTTTTCCGACATTCACGACAACGAACTGCTCGACATGGTGCCCTTTCTCGAGGATCTGGCCGCCGATAAGGTATCGGACGTCAGTCTTGTCCTCGATGTTAATATCTAACCTTTGCTTCTCTGTCCATAGTCGACCCTGTTTGCATGTATTTTTACCTTACCTACCATTTCTAATCTGTGCATTTTGGTACTACCTCATGACCATTCCTAGCTTATACATAATTAATATTTAATAATTTCTTCTCTGAGGGCTGGGTTACCTCCGACGGCCAGGGCAGGCTCGGACTGCGTGATCCCTCGAGGTCTGCTCGAGGTCGGTCTGGTCGGCCAGTTGCTGGAGTCAGCTGTGGAGAAGCAGGAATATGAGATATGAGAACATGTTGAGAATAAATACAGAAGTGCTGAGTGCACAACGAATGCTATGGAGAGGCTAGTCCTTGATGGCAGTGCCGATAATGTGCTTCTCGCGCTCTTTTTCGTATGGAACAGCACCTTTCTTACTGTGACGGCGCATGTTGTCCTGGCGGCGTTTGATGCTGTCAAGTTCCACCTTTTTAATTTCAGAAGCTTTTTTAATAGCCTTGGGCACGTGTCTGTGTCTGGCAATGCGCTTGATTTCTGGCATGTGCTTGAATCTCTCCTTGAGAGCGTCATCGTATTCAAGCTTCGTGCGTTCCCGAGTTGACCTGACTCCTGATCGCTGTGAAGCTACACTGCGCCATAGACGGACATTACCATCGTCCGAGCCAGAAATAATGTACTTTGAGTCCATGGAAAACTTGACACAGAATACTCTTTGCATACGTTTAGTGTGGTAAATGTCTCTGGAGTGACCCTCCTTCAGACGGAAGATTCTGATGGATCTGTCGTACGAGCCAGTGACAAGTTCCTGGCCAGTAGGAGAAAAGTCGACATCCAGAACAGCCGCCACATGGTCTTTATATACGTTCAGAGCTCTATCCAGCTTGCGCATGTCGTAGAGGTAAATATTGTGATCTTCGTTCGCAGCAGCGAAATTAAAAGCTTCCATTGGATTCCAGGCAATAGCGTTGGTACTTAAAGTGGACACCAGCTTCTGAACTGGAGACGTGGTACGAAGGTCGTAGATAACCAGTGATCTATCAGAACCGGCAGATGCAAGAATGGAAGTTTCAGTTTGGTTGAATTTGACTGTGTTGACATTATCAGCTCCCCAAGTTAGGTTGCTGGTTGGCTTCGAACGAGTAGTGTCCCAAAGTTCTACCGTGGTACCAGCAGTCACGAATTTGCCTTCGTCACGGTGGTGGTCTATTCCATTGAAGGCTCCAGTGCCCAGGTAAGTTTGTAAAGGCTCGCTAGCAGTCTTAGCATCCTTAACATTCCAAAGTTTGACGGTCTTATCACTGGCACAAGACAATAATGAACCGCCAGGCGTCATTGTTAGCCCGCGGACAATGTTCTCATGTGCTTTTACAGAGAACAGCTCGTCTCGAGAAGCCATATCCCACAGTTTGATGATACCGTCTCCACTACCAGTTGCCAGCCTGTTGAGGGCCCTCATATTCTTGGCTATACTGTATACGCCATCGATATGTCCTCGTCCCAGTTGGCCAACAAATGGCTGGGCAAACATGCGCTCTAGCTTGGTGGCATTTAGGGCTCTAGTGTACTCTCTAGCTCTTTCAAATGGGTGAAGGGCAGGATCCAGATTTCTTGGTAGTCGCTGTGAATCAGTATTCCTAGCTGGAAGATAGCTGTCCGCCGAACGACTGATGGTCTTGATTTTCTACAACATGAGTTAGGACATGATGATATATCCCTAGCGGATGGAAAGCTAACTAGTCACTTGACATCTGGAGGCGTTCAGAGATTGAGGCTGCGAATCTAGTTACAAACTTCAAATCAGGCTACCCACGTCGAGAACACTGAAACTTACCATTTTCGCAATAAACGAATAGAAAACCTTTGTTTCTACGGAATAAATATATACTTCGCTATATCCAGGTGATCCCAATATATTTTTGTGATCGTCAGAAAATTCAGAGGTACCTGCCGCATTCGCCGCACCCGCCTAGCCCTTATCGCAGGGTGCACGGCCATGCTATGCATATGCGAGGTGGACCCTGGCCAAAAACTGACGGTTTAATTTAAGGGGTCACAGCCGGCTTTCGGTCAAAGCAGCCATTATTTTCCACAGTGAGGGCTGATGACACGGACCCCGAAGCCGACATGGCCGACGAAGTACCGCTGCTGGCTCTAGTGCTGGCGCTAGCGCTGGCGCTGGTTGATTCTATCACAGTATCACCGTCGACATCGCGATACTCAGTCCTTTCATTAATGGATTTGGTAGGCGATCTTGCAATTCCTTGGTAAGCTGTTTCATTGCCCGTGTGACTGGGTAAGAGTGGTCGCCTTGGATCATCCGGGGAAAAGCCGTTCTTACTCGAGCGCCCTGGGTCGCCATCGCTCACCTCATGCCGGTGGTACTCGGAAGATTGAATAATCGAATCGATCAGGTAGTACTGCAGCGAGTTCATTCTGATAAATGTTAGTAAGGGAATCAGGCATCTTAGGTATCCAGGCAAATCAAGCAAATTAACTCTTTGAACAGCACGCAGCAGCTGTGACGGCACTTACATCAGAGGGAAGATCATCATAACAAATGCAACCTGGACTCGCTCGTCGAAATTGGTCCATGATATAAGAAACGCCCCAAAATCATCCATAAACGGCGTCCACCATACAAAGACATAGAGAACAAACTTCATGCACATAAGGGCTATCATGAATAGCCAGCACTGTTTGAAGAAAGCGCTCCACTGTGGAGGATTACCGTACTGGCCAGAAACGATGCCCTTCATGCCGAGCCGGAAACATCCTGTGTGAACGAGATAGAGAAAGAACCACAGAACAGGCACGCCTATCGTGGTATCAAGAAGAATATTGAGAAAGTACCAATTGCAAGGATTTGTATCTACGCCTGGGTCTTTTGTTGAGCTGAACAGAATCGATGCCAATACGTTGACAAAGTGAAGACCACCAGCACCAATAATCTGCTTTGAAACGTCGAAAAACCAAATCCACCAAGGTCTCCTCGGATTCTCCTTGCTTCTCTTGTATACCAAGGACAGAATAGCACAGGCTCCCATGCTGAGCTGTACTATTAATGCAAATGGGCCCAACAGCTGACAGTTACCTTCGCTCTGGGACGAGTCCGTCGGGACCGGCCAGAAATGTAACCAATCTGGCCAGTTCATTTAGCTAATATCCAGAGTTCTGCTCTTCTAAATCACAAATGCTGTAGCTCCCAAATAAAGATGGCCGATAGAGGAAAAGGGTCCAGAGAGAGGGCTATCGAGTTGACGAAACAACTGATGCCAACGAATGCCAATTCCAATGCAATACTGCACGCAGATAGATATTCCCAACAAGCAGTTAAAGACAAGCAGATAAGGTCCCTGGTCAGCTAGTCTCGTCTCTTCGATATTCCCGGCAGCTTATAACATCCAAGGGCTGTCGCTCCACAGATAGAATCAGTCTGTGGCGTATGTTGTTATGCTTGCGCCAGCTGCCTGTGCTGTCCGAACGCACTCTAGCAGGTGCCGTAGATCGCCTCCGAGTCCCAACTACAGGCCTGGTGCTTCGGCCCTTACTCGAACCCCTCCTATAAACTCTACAATCCTAGAGGTAAAAAAGAGCTCTAACTATACTTTCCGTTTAGAAACTGTCTATTTATCTCGGCCTGAATGGAAGAGAGTGCGGGATTAGAGACCGGGTAATTCACGTGTAGTCATATGCAACAGTGCCTGCAGCGACATTGCGGGTAAGGAACGAATTCGCCGAGGAGCTCCAGGGATTACCCCAGGCTCCGTTGGCTCACTTCGCTTCGCAAGCTGCTGAGTCATTCAGGATCTCGATAGATAGTGTGAGATCAGGAGGAAGATGCGGCAAAGGATGAGAAGAATAGAGGGACGAACTGGTGTCTGCTGTGCTCTTTAGAGATATCCGTTCACGGCCTGAAGGGAACTTTATTGGAGTCAACAAGCACCGGAGAAGTATATCTGGTCAATGATTTATCAAGACTAAAGAAGAGTCTCGGCAGTTCACTTCTAGTAATTAGAATGTTATCTCGTTCTTCGCTGTGGGCAATGCCACTCGATCTCCCTTTCAGACACGAACCTGAAAAGAATAGAGCCAGGGAATAGACCAGCTGCTCTAGCTGGTGGGACAGTCTCCTGAATATGAGCGTGAAATCCCAACGCCCTAGTTCGTCTCTCCATTAGTTCATCTCGAACATGGCCAAGTTACCCCTGAAATAACCCCATTCTCTGGAGAAGTCGCAACCCTAATTGCCTCGGCACGTGATTTGACAGAATATGCGTATTATTCATCTTAACGAACCTGCCTTCATCAACTGAGAAGTCAGGTCATCCAGCCATAGAACAATGTCTGAAACAGCTGGTAAGTTTAGTCTAAGAGATCCCAACGTATAGAATGACACTACTAACTGCATTCAGCGCCAGCCTGTCACGCTGCCCCCAAGGCCGAAATATCAAGTGAGTTTCCCAACTGGTGATCTCTGTGCGACCTCCGAATCATAGCACGTTAACCTCGAGAGTATCCCGGGAAGTGGGCTCCTGCGAAGCAGGAGCTACGGGGTCCGGGGCCGTGCCCCGGCCGCTGGAGGCGTGCTGTCAGGAACTAACAGGGTCCAGAGCCCAAGCCTTGTTGCGTCTGCATCGAGGAGAAGTCGGTTAGAGACAAGTGCATTTTGTTGAACGGACAGGATTCTGGCAAATGTGACGATATTATCAACAACTACAAGGTTTGTATGAAGGGATTCGGTTTCGCCGTATAAGTGTGATTGTTCTTTGTCTCAGTAGCCGAGGCTACCCCCAACTCCACTCCATATGCACATCCAGACTGCACCATCTGACCCATTCTGTACAGTTCCTGTTTATAGATGATGGTGCCTTCCTGTAAATAAAGATAGAAGAAACAAAATAAAAGAATAACGCTAAAGAGAAATCAATTACAAAGGCTAACATGTAATGAGAACAAAGTATATAGAAAGTTATAATGGCGCAGAGCAAAAGTGGTATGTACCTCTAATTCTGCTGACAAATGAATAGAGAAGATCTGATGGCTTCGTCGTTGACGATACTCTGGGTGATGGCACCAAGGAATTCACCGTCAGACCGACGGTTCTGCTGAGTATAGCTGGCCAAGATGACAATGTCTCGAGACAGGGACTCGCCACTGAAACCACTAGCGATATTTGACTTAATATCGTCTTGAGAAGAGTGCAGGAGCTTCACTCGGGAACGGAAGGCAGAGTCTCCATAAGCATCTACCAAGTGGGTAGCATAGTCCCAAGACTCGGAGCTGTTGATGGTAGTGTCATCATCACCCGAGCGGTGACCCTCCTTAGGTGCAGCATGAATAACATCTATAGTCAATTGAACAAATGGGCTCTCAGTCAGTTGTAATGCGATATTAAGAGCCAGCTTGTCATTAGGCTCAATGCCGAAGATAACAAGATGAATGCGACGACTAATCGATCTCGAAGACCATGACTTGCTATCAGCTGATGTGACCGGCACACTGATACCACGATCAATAAACAGTCCAAGGTTGCATCCTGTAGGGTGTCCAAAAACTTCATAGAAGTACGGAGGGTACTGGTTTGAGCCCCAGGCACCAGAAGAGGAGATAATGCCATCAGCAGTCTGAGTTCGTGACACAGTCTGATCCAGGGTAAGCAGAATCAAGTCATTAGCATCGGTGGACCGATTAATAATATACGAGGCCTGATCACCCTCGGTAATATAAGCCAGGTCACCAGTGAACAGAACATCATGGATCTGACTGAAGGCACTGACAACGCTGAGTAGCGAGTCATTCTTAATGTCAGATTGGGTGTCGGAAGTGACCTGGATTAGATTCGAAGGTCTCTGGGATAACTCACACAGCCTGACGCCGTGGATTTTCAGCTGCTCTGTACATGTATCATTGCTAGAAAACAGCTGTACCAGAGTCATCAACACAGAAATAGCTTCAGCATCACTGATATGAGCAACAATCTTAGAAATACGTGAGGCGGAGATTGTAGAGGTAGTAACAGGTGAGCTCTGATGCCTTTCCAGACTCCTCGCTCTAGCCAGCTTTTCGCGATAGGAAACGGGATAGACTAAGGTAGTCAAGGGAGTAGTTAAGAAAGTGGTGACGAGCGTCATAACAATAAACATGGTAAACACCTTGGGACTAATAATATGGGCATTCAAACCAGTTGTAAGCACTACAATCTCCACAATGCCTTTACAGGACATCAAAACCCCCACAGTCAGCGACTCTTGCCATTTCAATCCGTTCAACCTGCTACCTAACGTTCCACCAGTCACTTTGCCGATAAAGGCAATGGCAATAATAGCGACAACATAGCCCCAAGCTTTACCATCATTTAGAAGACCGATATTAGCGCTTAGACCAGCCAAGGCGAAATACTGAGGAATAAGAATGACAGTAACGAAATCTTCAATCTTCTCGGTCAGTTTGATAACGAAATCGTTATCACGAGGAATGATAACTCCTACAATGAACGCACCGAAAATAGGATGCACACCAATGATATCAGTGTAAAATGAAGAAACAAGCACAAGAATTAGGATAGCACATACATCGAATTGAGAAGGGCCCTTTTCAAAACTGCCTGATCTGCGAAAGTACATGACGAGCAGCTTTCGTACGCCAAAAAAAAGCAGCAGAAACCACGCTAGCACTAATAACACAATATAGAGAGCATTGATTCCCTTTTTGGTAGAATTGGCTAAGGTAATAGTAAGGGCCAGCAAAACCCATCCTACCAGATCATTGGCAATACCAGCTGACAGGACAATTACGCCCACTCGATCACGCAGCAATCTCAATTCCGTCAAAATTCGTGCCAGAACTGGCAACGCAGTAATTGAAAGGGCCACAGCAACAAAAAGTGAGTACACGCCAAAATTGACAACTTGGGTGCCCCCAGCTTCGTGGTTGTAAATACCAATAGCCACCACGAATCCAAGGCCAAATGGAATGAGCATACCAAGGGCACCTACAGTCAAGGCGATATAGAGGTTTTTCCTGACGTAGCCGAGATCCACTTCAAGACCTACAATGAACAGAAACATAATCAATCCCAGGTTAGCGACAACAGTGATATTTGGAATCGATGCCGCCGGGAAAATGGTGGTAGTAAAATGAGGAACATGGCCCATGACCGAGGGACCCAGGATGATACCAGTGATGACTTCAGCAATAACACGCGGTTGCTTGAGATATGAGAGGGGCCAGTGAAGCAGTCTACTAAGAGCAATGATGATGAACGACTGGACAATGAATAGCGCCAGAGGATCGGAAGACGAGTATACAAAGGGGTTCCTACCTCCCAGGACTCCAGACTGACTCAAGGTGCTGGTTGGCACAGCAGTCGGAGCCGTAGTTGGAGCGACCATGGTGGCTGCACTCATCGTGAGTCGCTGAGACCAGGTTTTACTTGACGAAAGGTTTCGCGGTTTTCACAGACACTATAAATCGCACCTGCAATCAATACTGATCTTCAAAACTTTATCCCTGAGAAGGGTTAACGGTAGAGATTCGGAGATCAAAGATTCGGAAATCAGAGATTCAGAGGCTCACCAGATTCCCCAGCAATAGCAAATAACAGACACTTTATGAGCACTCGACAGGAATCAGACCTAGAAGGGTGTCCCGCTGAGAACTTGGTATTAGGCCCAGATGCTGCTCTTACGGCTTGCAGCATTCTCGCGGCATCTGCTAAGATCCCTGTCAAATGCCTCAAGCCTAACCCTTCGACAGCTACCCCGCCGCCAGGCAGCACTAGACCACATATTATCTTACAGCTTGGAGACAATATTGGCAGACCAAGCATGCCAGTCACTGAAACGCCAGTTACTAAACAGTCGTCGTTGGCCCGTGCTGTTGTTCTTGCAAGGATCAGAGGCAGAAATACGCAAAGCTAGAGAAGGTGAGATCAGACCATGGAGGGTGTGGGGTGCATGGTGCCTGACACACTGACTCTACTTGTAGTCGTATCATAATCACAATCACCACTAGACCATTGCTGTGGATGTTGTGTGTCCCGGTGAGTATTTATATATATGATCTGCGGTCCACAGACCGACCACTCTGAGCAAAAGTCTAAATAAACTACTGCTAGTATAGTAAAACTTCATTACTGTCTGCAAAGATCTACCCTGGGATGGGCCCACTCTACTCACGTGTGAGACTAATTACTGAGACCCAGGCTCGACCTTAGGCCGGTCCAAGTGCGCACTGTGCCATCGGACTGCGACGCCAATAATCCACCGTACAGAGCAGATATCCTATTTCCATGATTGGGGATCTTCCGTTGGTTCCGCACGGTCTCAGTAGAGTAACATAAGATCGCCGACAGGTTCGGAAGTACATCTCCTATACTTCGCAGGTACCGACTGGCACGATCACCGACAGAACCAGATACTTGATACCACTTGATTTGTGTGTTATGCAAGCAAGGCCAATTGACACGGCACCATATTTAGTCTGGTCGTATATCAATATTATTGGCTGTCCTGGCGCTCAAAGGTCTCATTGGCCGAGATTCATATGAACAAGCTCAGTCTGTGTCTGCATCGCATCATGGGTTTATCAGCCTGAGCTATATAGACAGAGATGGAGCTATTAAGATTCATGGAAGCCATTGCAAATATACTTTTAGCTACAATAGCCGGACAACATTTCGCCAGAGGCTGGATCCGTTCACTTTCAACCGGGTAAATATTAAATCAAAATGCAGATTCCGCTTCTCATTCTCTTATTCTGCAGAGCTCAAAGTTGATTTACGTCGTGTTGTCGTGAATATCCGATCTACTACTTCTTATCATGGTGCATCACACACCCGAGATTGATCTGATCTGCACTCATGATATGTTGTGACGGTTGACTGCAACATGTTGGCCAACCCCACTTCCAGTGTAACCTGGCTGATATCAACATGTTGCACTTGTAGCAAAGTTTGTTTGTTGATCGTAATATCTACCACCGTTATATAACCTGGTGGCTTCTTCAATACAGGTTCTCTCCGCAAGTGAACAAAAATTCTCCGCTCGATCATGGTCAAATTACTACTCTTACTCTCTGCTGTGGTAGCAGCCACTGCTGTTAACGGACTTCACGCTCCAGTGAAGTACTGGTGTGGCAAGAAGTACAATTCTTCGGCCTCAAGCTTTGACGGCTACAGTCTAGGATGGTCCGACGTTGAAAGAGATCTTCCTCGGCCTATAGATTCTCAAAAAATAAAGATTGTTCAGGAGACTTTGCCATACCTTGAAACGACAGAGAATGCTGCTCTTGTGGCATTTATCCCCGAGCATTATTTCAACCTGGCTGGTAACATGAACATTACTGTGAATGTACCAGAGTTAAATGCATCCGTTGTAGTTGGCCCCCAAGAGGCCGAGAACGGAGTGTCATTCCCAGCTGATATCTCCAAAGCAGCACTTGGGCGAAGTATTATATCTGCCGATGTTTCGTACGCTGATTATAAGCTTAGTTCCCAGACTCAGAAGTACTTTGATACTGTCTACTTCGATTTGTACAAGGTAGCTACACCGTCTTCTGGCTCTGTGGTCACTCTGGATGCTTTCACCCAGGCCCTTTCTGTTAACGGAAGCAAGTCATTCATCCCAGTTGGATACTATGTCTCTTCCGGTTCTGTTTTGGCGGATTATGACTCTGCAAAAGCTAATTTCTCCCAGTATGCTTCTGAAGGATATAATGTGCTGATGTATACCGGTCCTTTGTCCAACCATACCTTGATGCAATGGACCCTGGACCTTGCTGAAGAAAACGGATTATTCTTCCAAGCTGATGTGACCGACATTACGAATAGCGTCGACGACCTTGTATATTTCATTGCTAATTACTCCTCTCATCCTGCTTTCTTGTCTTATTATATTGGAAATGAGCCGGATGGCGACGAAGGAATTGGTAGTTTCGAACCAACTCAATCACTCCGTGCTTACGAGCTTATCAAACTTCAAGATCCATACCACCCTGTAACGCTTGTCACCAACTGTCAACATAGCGCCCCTGACTATGTGGACCACGTCGACTTTTACATGGTTGATGTCTATGCCGTGGGAATACCAACAGAGTACAATGGTTTCGTGTGCAATACAACTCAGGGATGTTGTGGATGCGATAATTGCGATGCCCAGAACCCTGTAAAGTCTATTGCAGACAGGTACGATGCTGTCAGGTCTGACCTCGGAATTCAATACCCTCCTACAATGTTAGTAGCCCAAACTTTCTTTGACAACACATCCTACTGGAGTCGCAATCCAATGTATGAAGAAGAATTTACCATGGCATGGATCAGTATTGTTTCTGGTGGTTCTGGTGTTCTGGGTTATACTTGGCCCGTGACGAATTCCCAAGGCGTCAACCCACCTCTATCTCAAGCTATTTCAGATTTTGCACATGAGTTCACTGGACCGAAAGGACTGTCGTCAAGAACAACGCTCAGCGGACCTCGAAGTTCCTATGGATCCTTTAGCGGCATATACTATGCTGTCTGGAACACCGGGACAATGGTAGCTGTAAACACGAATTACGGTGAAGCTGTGCTTTCTGTTGACGTTACTAGCGTCTTTAAACCGAATGTTAAGAAGCTGTCGGCTAGGAGCCTTGGAGCAGCTGTCAAGCAGAATTCAACTTCAGTGCCGATTGCAGGAGGTGTTTTAACGGACAGTTTCGGTTATCTGGAGGTGAAAGTATATACTACATAAGTAGCAGGATGCCGACAATGCTCATTTATTTCTAGTTTTACTAATATAACTAGACAAATCTTTCTCCATTCGATGAGCTGTCAAATCAAGCAATGAGTCTACAGCTATATTTCCAATTGTCCGAGGGTCTGGGAAGCCCTTGTAGGTTTCGTATGGATCTATGTACTTTGCCCAATGGTTACCTCGTGGGTATTTTCTGTCCAGCACATCTGGAGTATAGAGATGAGGAATTCGATGGGAGAGGGCCACTTCAGAGATATTTCTCAAGTGCCATGCTTTAAATGGGGAACCAAATTCTAGCTGAGTCCAGCTATAAAAAGGATACTCTGCTAATAATGGAAGATAAGGTTTCCAAGAAAGGTCCGAGGTGTTCAGTTCGTAGAGCCCACCCACTATTGAACCCGGAAATTGTAAGATCGAGGCCCTCCTGGTGAACCTCCGTCTACGAGCGATTCTGAAGCATTTATCCTCTGAGCATAATGTCTGATTCCAAGGAAGCTCTACGCCAGATCCTAATGGAATAAATATCTGTAGACTGATCTCTCCGTAATCACATTTAGTTAGAATCATTCTATGGTCAATATTAACATATGCATCTGATTCGTTGTTTAGAGAAATTTTTGCTAGCGTTTGTTTGTTATAAAAGTACTCATTGTGAAGTTCGTATATTTGACTTGTTGTCTTCTCGAAGTTGGTACGTAACAGTACTTCATGAGATATGCGAACTCCAGAATAGGCTGTCCACTCCGTTCCTGTAGGATGACAATCATGGTTTTTGCGGTGGAGTAGCGGTATTGAGGAGACCGGCAAGGAAAAGAGAAAGAAAACAGCTGAGCATAGTACAACTACTTTCAGAGTGAAGGCAACGTTCATATTGAGCGAGATGGTTTGCAGCTTTTCTCTTGCTATTATGATGAAGAGGTTTTGAACATATGGACGGCAGTCATGCATAACGCATGCAAGGTTATTTATTGTGCATGCTAGGCAGACGTGCATTCTACTATAGATCATAAACCGATACTACTCCAATAAACGGGTAGCGAAGTAGCTGCAACTTGCTGAGATCTTTAGCAAAGGGCCCTCCTCAACTGGATGTGCCACAAGTTGTTTACCGCTTTGCATAATGGTATATGCTGTTCGCATATTGGGTTTTAGTGAGTAAATCAGCTTGTTTGCCTGGTCTCGCACTGTTCACTTCTAATATCGTTTATTCCAAGAATAGCTATTCTCGAATAAACCTATAGATAGGACCGATACCTAGTAGCTTGCTTACCCATTAACTGAATCATTTGTTAGAAGATGATATGCGATGACCGACCTAGCATGACTTCATAAAGAATTTTCCGGAGTATATATATATTTATTACTATTCATGTAATAAATATAACCCGAATTAATGAGAATGAAATTATATGACCTCATTATTTAAACAGCGACAGTCACGGTCAAGTCCGTGAGAGAGTAGGTGGATACAGAGTAAGTGCGGCTGATATGCCCTTGCCCTAATAAAAACAAGAAGTAAACAATCCGACGGCGAGCCCATCGAACAGCTTAAGATAATTCAGCTGGAGGAGCTGAAAGAAGACATGTCTGAAACATCCTTTTGGCCGAATAATTCTACTCTAGACTCTACTGACACTCGATGTACTAAGAGCGGAGAAAACAACCTATTATTTGAAAATTCAATTCAGAAGAGCGATTTGTCTCAAACAGCAAGTTCTGATGATAGTCTCAGCTCCGAAATTGGCAGTTTCTTTTCAGGTCCATTGGACATAAACCTCTTGCCTAAAGCACCCACTAAAGAATCAGAAACGTCGAACAAATTGCAAGCACAAGTTTCCCATAAGCAGGTGACCAGTATCGTCACGAAACCCAAAGCCCCAACCATACACTTCAATCCAGGCTCGCGGAATTTTTTGAACTCTAGACCAAGTGTATCCTCTCCTCTTAAGAACCCCCTCTTTCAAACTCTTAACGGTGCTCCAAGGTCAGAGGATGTCTTGACAAACGTTGATTTAAATATTGTGGATAAACGTGTTAGACCCAGCTCCAAAGGACTAGTGAAGTATGGCTCACCAGATATCAGGAGCCCAAGAAAGACCGCTCTCAAGCACAATTCTGACGCCAAGTACAGCTCGAAACTAGAATCAAGTGCTAATATGAAGCCCAATTATGCAAAACTCTTACTGAAAAACCGACCTAGCGGACCTAAAAGCTCTACCCCAGCCTCCCATTATGAAGATTCACCACTGTTACATCGAGCACCTATGCCAATTTACTCTTCCACTCCGGAACCGGAATGGAGAGATATCGATGAGAATGAGGACGGGTATGAAAAGCCTTCTAATGGTGCAGGTGGAGATAGTGAATCGTCGGGTAATAATTCAGATGCCCCCCTGATACTCAATCCCCAGCTACCGATAATCCTCAGCTCATATTTACAGCTACTGTTCAATCTAGCGATGATGGGTCTGATGGTATACTCAATATGGGTCTTCCTCTCAACTGTGCGTCATGATGTTGATCAGAAAGTCGAAGAGTATTCCGCAGACATTTTGGCCGAAATGGCAATATGCTCGAAAGAGTATATTCGAAACAATTGCATGCCTGGGAGGCGAGTACCAGCACTTGAGAAAACTTGCAATAACTGGGAAAAATGCATGAATCAAGACCCTGCCTTGATTGGAAGAGCTCGAGTCAGTGCTGAAACATTCGGTGAAATTATCAACAGCTTTCTGAATCCAATTGGCTTCAAATCTATGTCCTTTTTATTTATAACATTTGCAGGATCTTTTATTATTGTCAACTATGTGTTCTCTTACAAGCCACATGCTTATCGGTTCAAAGCAAAGCGTAAGCGTTCTTCTAGCTCAGACTCAAGGCGACAACCTGCCTCTCAGCAGCCCATTTTACTTTACGCGCCTGCTACACCAGCTTCACATACCCCGGGCACTTCACGACGTACTCCATATACTGCTTCTCGAAGGAGAAGGCTGTAACGACTTAATTAAATTATTTATTATATGAATATCTTGCCAATTCTCTCTGGTGTACTCAGGGGCTCTGAGCCGATGTTAGGGTTGATGTTTGTCGCCTGAGCAAAGCGTTTGTTTACATGCAAATCTGTGGAGTTACTTATCCACTCTCGCTTACTCTAATTAAGACGTAAATTAAAAGTCTGGACGCGAAATATCAGGACGGTTCTATTTCCCACGACATTTTTCAAGTACTGATCTCTTAATTTTGTGGGTTCATTAATTCTAGCGCGTTCCTGGTACTCACGGTTTGTTTACTGGCCCCTGAAACATTGGGTTGTGGCATTCCCCAGGCATGTCGCGAAGAGAATCGTATATAGCCACTCAGTTTGGCTCAATATCTTCCCAATTCCAGGATCTCTTTGACGAACTTGGCCTAGATGCTGACGAAAGAGATGAAAGAGAGCGGCGTATTTATTCAGTTATTGCAGCGGCAATGGAGAAGCATGTGTTGGATGTAGCCGAAGAGAGAGATCAGGTCTTGAATCAATGTATATCATTCCAGCAAAGTATTCAAGAGATGGTGAGTGCTCTACAAGATGTGGATTCTTTAACGATTTTGGGCAAAGATGCAAATGTCCTAGATAGAAAGGTCGAACCACCTTATAACCCACTGCTGAAGAACCTCAAATCAGCGCATTCGAGGTTAGAGCAGATCTTCACCAGTCGGCTGGAGAAGGTGAATGCATGGCTGGAACAGCTTAAACAGTTGGCAACTAAGATAGACGGCATCTCAGTACCGGCTAAAATCATGCCGGCCAAAAATTCTGACATGAGCTCCTTGAACCTTTCGAATGATCATATCCTCGAACTTGAGCGTGAAGTAGCCAGATGGCATCAGGAGATGGAGTCACGCATCACGAAAGTCGTGGATATCTGCGCTCGTATATCAAATCTATGGGCTGAACTTGGTACGCCGCAAGATCAACTTGACCCAATGATCCTCAACAATGCAAAGACAGATCCTGAGAGTATCGGTCTGATGAGAGCAGATCTGGAGAGACTTGAAAAGATGTGCGATTCGCTACAGAAAGAAAAGGATGATCGCATACAAAAGCTACAAACGTATAAACAGGAAGCATCTACGCTATGGGCGAAGTTATCAGTGGATCCGGATTACGTACAAAACTTTGAGAAATCAAACCGGGGGATGAGCCCGACTGTTTTAGAGAATTATTCCTTGGAACTGGAGAGATTGCACGAACAGAAACGACAACACATACACATATTTATTAAGGAGGCCCGCGAGACCTTACAGGATTTATGGGATCAACTCTACTTCTCAGACGAAGAAACGTCCCTGTTTACTCCAGCTTGGGCTGATATTTACACAGACGCATCTTTGCAATCACATGAAAGTGAAATTCAGAGGCTTCGTAATCTTATCCAGGAGAGAAAGCCGGTTCTTTCGCTGCTTAAAAGTTATAAGGAGATTCAACGTGATGAAGATGAACTTCAAGCTTCGATGGACGATGCCTCAAGGCTGTTATCCAAGGGTCCCGGAAGGAGGGACCCCGGCAGGCTCCTCAAAGAAGAACAAATGAGAAAGCGGATATCCAAGAGAAAGCCGAAGATTCTCCAGGATTTGAAGGCGGCTTTGTTAACATGGGAGGAGTCCTCCGGTAAGCCCTTCAAAATCGAGGGAAGGGACTTTTTGGAGGTCATTGAAGAAGAAGAAGCAAAGCTACCACGCGCGGGAGTGAGATCCAGACGACCAGCTACCAATCTGCCAAGTGGGGCTAATGTACCGTCTAGTGCTGGCACTACAAGTATCTCCTCGAGACTGGCTCCGTCATCTGCTAGAGGAAATGTTTCACCCATGAAACCGGGCCAATCGGTTGTGGTCCCTTTGTCTGCGCGACAGCGGGCAAAGCCAATTAATTTTGGCACGATGTCGAAGCAGACAAACGTGCCCCAAACAGGACCCAGACATGACACCTCTAACCGCAGTGCATATAACGTAACCTCCCCAACGAGACCCAACCTCCAGACTTCCAGAGTGCAGCCTTCATCTCCGGTGCGAAACCAGACAGCCAGTCGCCTTGCGCATAGGACAAGAGGCACTTCTCCCCTTCGTACTAACTCTCCCTCGAGTTCTAGAATGGGCAATATGTCGCCGACTCGCCAGCTTGATACTCCGCGAGCCCGATCCCGACTCGATGCCAGGTCACCTACACGACGACAAGCTGACGGCCTCGTTATCCGTACTATGGCCCCGAACTCTGGTACACTGGGGCCTGGAGCCACATCAACAATTACTAGAGTTCCACGCTCGCCTGGTAAAGAAAACAGAAATGAATATCACTACGATGTACATGTCGCCAACGGCAAAGCTCAAACCAATACGAGAGTGGTGTCTACCACCAGCACAACATCTTCCGAAAACTGGGAAACTTTTGATGAGGCTTCCTCAAGTGACGAAGAAGCGTCCGAACAGTATACGAAATGGCGCGAAGGAGCACTGCAGAAGCTGGTTACCTCGCAAGCTTCAGACGAAGTTCTGGCGACCAAATCTGCTCCTGCCCCACCATCTTTGCATCACAGAGTCTCTGAATTTAATTGGGACAAGGATACCTTTTAGTTATTTTTTCTATACTTAATGACGATATGAGCTTTTTGACCTTTAGTTGATTAATCTCGATCCCCCTGAAAACAGATCGTCCTGATAGGAGAAGAAGAAGGTGTGATCTCGCACACCTCAGGAAGTTGTACACACTACCAGAGGTTAACAGAGCAGCTTTTCAGAAAATCTTCTTTGTCCGCGATAGCTAATAAGGCGCCTGTGCCTCAAACTGCCAATCAAGGTAAATTAATACTTGTAAATGTCAACTGCAAAAGACGTTGCCATAAAATAAGACACAGTTTAAATCTCATACTATTCATTATCACATGTTGGTTATATTCTATAGGCAGAAATACAGCCTCACCTATCGATTATACATTTCACGACTCTCTCTACCCCAGACTTCATCAGAAGATCAGTGAGTGTACTTTAATATGGACGAATCAAATCAAGAAAATCAGGAGGACAGTTCCTTGAGTGATCCACAGATGGCTCTACTCATTCAGAAGATGGATAAAACCGAAGCAGATTTCAAACGCTTCATAGAGAAGGCTTCTAAGTTTGAGGTGAAATATGTCGAAACAGCAGCTAAGATAGACGAGCTAGCTAGGGATATTCGCAACTTTCAGTTAGCACTTAGAAAAACGGAGCTCCAGTTATCGCAAACTCTGACTCCACCACCAGCTATGTCAAATCTTATTATCCCACCGCCTGGAAGCCCTGAAGAAATCCCCGGATCCCATAAACTCTTTCCCAGCATTCCGTTGGCCTTTGAGTCGAACGGCCCTGTAATGGTTCTGCTTGCTCCCATGCTCGCTCAGAACTCGCAAGTTTCTTACATCCGATACTCACTTGTGGAGAGCTTATTATTGACAGAGCAGATAACGAAGACGAATGTGAGTCTTGTTGATATTGCCGGTAACAGAGTGCCAACCGAAGGGACAATTACTTTGGAAGCTACTTATTACTCGAATGAAGGGGCTCTTAATTCTAACCGACTGATTGAAGAAGGCACTGAAGTCATGGAGTTTTTCTGGCGTTTTTACGTTATTCGTAATTGCCGTGTTCCAATACTCTTGGGCAAAAAGTTCTGTGATATGCATAATTTCCAACTAGGAACCAATTCGTTCAAGTTGTTCAACACACCCGAGCCCCGTGTTTTTACTAGCTTTTATGAGGAAGAGGGTGCCCCAACTCTGCCAGAATTGTTTTTTGAGTCCCAATCTCATTCTACTAAGCCAGCGACGCAGGATACCAAAACGAAAATTAAAAGCCCCGGACAACAACATGTGTATTCATCGCTTTAGATCGCCCAGTGCCTTATAGCCAGCTCCCACCGAGCCTAGATTCAATGGAAGCGGAAGCGAATGAAGTCGTACCACAGACTCGTTCGGAAATAGTGCATGAGCTTTGCGACAAAATCGCAGCCCTTACGCTAGAGCTGCCACCTCGCGAAGAAGGGAAACCCCCCGAGTTGATAATTTCTGTTGAGGAGAATTTTATCAATATGTACTCTGATGGCTATGCCATCTACATTCCCATACCACCGGGCCTGTAGCAAGTGGCTAAAGAAGTTGTTGCCGAACACATGGAAGGCCTTGAAATGATGAAGCGGTCTCTTGTTTAATATTTATGTTCTATTTATTTAGTTATTTATCTCGCACTGATTGTGTCCAAACTCCCATCTTTAGAAACGAGCCTGAATCTGATTTTCTGTTATCGATTATGGGCATGCCATATCCTAAGGGGATTAATATCTCTCAGGGTTAGGTCAATCCAAGCGTCCTTTTGACGCTAATTAATTACAACCAAGTATACTTCCAAGCTACAAAAAATGACTGAAGCTGTAATTCCACTGTCAATGGATATAGAAGCAATGTCTGTCTCAAAACTTGATGTTGAGACGGATGATCTGCCAACTTCAGTCATAAAGCCAATGGCCAGGACGAGGTCTACGGCTGCCCCAGATGTCAGCGGGGAGCGTGAGACTGCCCCAAAGACCAAGGCGAAGCCTGCGACTAGCCCAGACGCCAAGAAGAAGTCGAAATCTGCTCGAGAGCTCAAGGCGATTCCTGAAGCTGTCCCAAAGGCAGATAAAAGACCCGAGGCTGTCGCAGCGGCAAAGAGAAGCGTCAAGGCTGCCCCAAGTACCAGAAAAACAAGTGCTAGTAGTTCTCCAGAGTTGAAACCTCCGAGAAAGCCACCTGCCGCCTGTCTACATATGTCCGAGACAGGAGAATTTGCCCCTTTTAAATACAAAGAAGCTCAAATTGTTGCGAAAAGGATTGATGAATACATGGGCAAGGACATTGAGTTCGAAGTTCTCTCCACTATCCGATACGAGCCGACTCTCACGAAAGTGACGGAGCCGTCAAGAATAGTGTGCCCAGAGAATTTTTTCCTTTTGAAAAGTCATTGGCAGCGGCTCCAATTAACAGTTGGATTCTTTGGCTGGGATGTTGACGTCCCTTATTACCACCTTGTGAGGGAACTCATGAGGACCGTGTATGCTCTGGACCCAATGTTGCCTTATAAGCTGCGAGTCTTGGTTAAGAAGAATAACGTGTTGCGTATTGAAGCACATCCCGTCGAACCCCGTATTGACTTGTTTTCAGGAATAAATAACTATCCAAACATGCTTCCGACTGATCCTGTATACAAAGTCTATCTTGATACCGAACCTACCATGATATCCCCATTCACATCATTCAAGACTACATATCGGGATCATTACAACAACGCGAGAAAGAGAATGCTGAAAAATAATGGCGATTTAGAGGAGGTTCTAGTATACAATTCGGCTAACGAAATGATGGAAGGGAGTATTAGTAATGTTGCATTCAGGCGGGGAGGGACATGGATTACACCTCCCGTTAAAGTCGGTTGTTTATGTGGGGTGGTGAGAAATACGCTCTTGATGGCCCGGAAGATTCGAGAGGGTGTGATTCGGAAGCGTTCTGTCAAAGTTGGTGATGAAGTCTTAATTTTCAACGGCATTATAGGTGCATGCTATGGGCGGATTGTAGGCTAGTTTACTCGCGGGCGAGTTGGCACTAGTTGTGGTAGTCTGTATTTTATTTCGAACTCGAATGCCATCATGTTAATTTATATATTTATCATTTTCAGATGCCGGTGATCGCCATACCTTAACTCACTTAAACGTGCTTGCATAAACTTTGTTAGCCGCGCATCTATCTCTATATCTTCTCTACATGTCTATTCTTTGATAAGCTCCTGTTGCTCCTTTTCACTGTATCCCAAAATATATAAGATGTCTTGCAAAGATTTGGTATTCAGACGGGATGGAGCCTTCTGCTGTACCAGTGGTTTAGCATTCCATGCAATTCCGTAACCTGCAACTCCCATCATTTCTAAATCATTGGAGCCATCGCCTACTGCAACAACGCGAGAAAGGTCCACATTCTCCTTTGCCGCAATTTCTTTTAACAGTTCGGCCTTTGCTGTGCTGTTAATAATGCGTCCATAGGTCTTTCCAGCCAGAGTTTTACCGTCTTCTGATACCTCCAGGTTGTTAGCATAAGCATAGTCCAACCCCAATTGGTCCTTCAGCCAGCTCGCTAATGGAATAAAACCACCACTGAGCACAGCCAGTTTAACGCCTTTCTTCCTCAACGCTCGAGTCAGTTGTTTAGCGCCAGTTGTAATTCTGATTTGGCTTTTCAGCGACTCAAAGACATCCGCAGGAGCACCAGCCAATAGAGCAACTCTCTGCCTTAGAGATTCGGTGAAGTCAATCTCTCCATTCATAGCTGAAGCAGTGATCTTCGAAACCTCAGCCTCGACATTGGTATATGCTGCAATCATGTCAATGACTTCCTGTTCAATAAGGGTCGAGTCCATGTCGAAGACAAACAACCCCTTATCTCTTCTTGCTTCTCTGTCGGCTGATTGGAGGATAATATCAACGCCATAAGATTTGCTGCTCAACTCAAACAACGACTGCTTTAATGATTGAATGTTGGATGAATCAACGTCTAGATAAAAGTCCATAGCCTGAGTCCCACCCAGTCCAGCTGAGTCCGACAGGACTTCAGGGCGAAGAACTGTAGCTGATTCGGTACGAAGAACAGTCTCGAACTCATCAACAAACGACGGCGTGATTCCCTTATCACTGATGAGGGTTGCCACGAAAGACATGGTGTAATTGCTACTAAAGTCAGAGGACTAGCATGTACAAAAATAAATTTAATCAGAACTGATAGCGTTGACTCATGCGATATACTGAGATCTAGCAAGAATTGCTAAACTGAGGTCGCATCCAGTTATCAGCAGCATGCGCTGGAATTTCTTCACCTGTGCATACTGATATAAGCATAATATGTTTAGAATATTGAATTGTGAGCTGCACGTTTTTCGATCCACCACGATAGCCAAACACTGGTTGGATGGGATCCAATTGTTAATTCATTGATAGGCTGTTCAGGCCCGATATCTGGCGATACTGTGGATTGGTAGAGGCGTGACAAATGCCCGTGAGTAAGTTGTCTATAGGCATATAGCATGTACACGTGTGACCATCAGTTCTGCAACTCAGGGGGTGCCAAAAATAGTACTATCTAAACATTCTTGCATAGCAGTTAAATAACTGTAACTGGCACTTGTTATATTGAAAGATGTATCAATTAATTAGTAGACCTAATAATCGCGCGCAACTGAATATATACCTGTACACTCTTGTGACATGTCACCTGTATATACAGTGCAGCAAAAAACAAGGGGAGAGGAAAGGCCAGGGAAACGCGCAACCAAGTCCCTTCTTCTCTGTTATCTCAGGAGTTTCGTGCTATTAGATAGAGATGAATGGCTTAGTGTGACCTCCTTAATCTCATTCGAACCATGATTGGGAACAGGCCGTTCACAGCTCATGTCGAGAACTCGATACACATTGGATATCACGTGACACAATTTGTTAGCTGTTCTGCATGCAGGGACGTTTAGCCGCAAATATATCTTAAGTTCACGACTTTCAGGGCGAAACGAGTTGGTGATATTCACTCAATTATATTAACAGCTGTCGAAAGATAATCAATATCGATAGTCAGTTTCGAGATGGTGCTTGTGGAAGATGTGGCCCTGGAGCAGCTGAAACCATGGGTGGAAAGTGCTCTTGCCCAAGTGGTGGACTCGGATGTGGATATCATGACAACCTATGTTTTGACGCTGTTAAAGCATGATCTACCTATAAACGAGCTTCGCAAAATGTGTGAGGCACAGTTGGAAGACTTTTTGCATGATAATACTGTTCCTTTCGTCGACAGCCTGATGAATGCTTTGGAGGAACTATTGAAGTACATTAAGGAGAGCGGCAGCCAGCAAGGAGGCCTGAAAACTGAGGAACTCGAGGAACCCCAGCAGCAGCAACATCAACAGCAGCAGAGGCAGGTGGCCGAAGACCCTGTATATGATGCTGGTAATCCAGCTGGAGATAATCAAGGCAGGGAAGAACTACAACAGGAGCGACCTGGTTTTGAGTCCTCCATAGAAAGCTCTGATCACTTTCACGGTCAAGAGCAATTCCGCCAGAATTTCAGAAAGGATCGTAGATTGGGAGATTCAGATCCTTATCGCCAGAGCAGCAATGATGGGCATTCTTCTTACCAGAGTAACAACGGTGAGCAAGCAGTAGGTCACAATGGCAATGGATATGGACAATATCCAGGGTTCCCATACAGTCCTGTAACGGGATACATGCCTCCCTTTGATTTAAACACCCCTCTAAGTGGCGGACTGCCTCCACAGATTCCGCCAGAATATTTGGCTTATATGCAGGCCCAGCAGGCAGGTGGACGCGGAAGAAGAGGTAGACTGTTCAGAAATCAGCGCCGACACAGCAACGATCCGGATTACACTGTCTATGACTCTGTCTACACTAGGGCAAACTCTCGTCCTTATTCGGAAACGAGAAGTGCTTCTAACTCGTATACTTCACCTTTGGCTGGCAAGAAAATCGATAACGACTACTCAAACACAAAACTCATAGTAGAGAAAGTTCCACAAGAAAAATTAAATGAAGAATCTGCACGAGAATATTTTTCGAAATTCGGTAATGTGGTGAATGTCAATATTAACGACAAGTTCAAAGTGATTGAGCTGGAATACGAATCCCACGATCAGGCGAGGGCTGCTTATGAATCACCAGAGGCTGTGTTTAACAACAGATTTGTGAAGGTATTTTGGAGAAAGATCAATCTATCTGGTAACAAGAACAATGTCTCTGCTTTTGGCGGAGATGGATCAAAGCGGGGTCCTGTAATTGAACCAAAAATCGATATCGAAGCTGTAACGCGAATTCAGGAGGCGAAGCAAAAGGAATTTGAAGAAAAGAGAGCCAAGCGATTGGAGAATGAAGCGAAAATGAAAGAAATACTGCAATTGAAATCGTCAATTCTGCAAGAGCAAAAGAATATCTTACTACAGAAGGCGTCCAGTGCTGCGTCATCGTCGGATAACAGTATCAACAATGATGCTCTTAGGGCCCAGCTCGAAGCCTTGAAAGCAGAGGCCGAAAGCTTAGGAATCGATTCTTCCGACGCCCACTCACCAGCTCCTTCGTACTCTTACCGAGGAAGAGGTCGGGGCAGAGGTGGCTATAGAGGACGAGGTTTCTACCGTGGTATTTCAAGTCACCCTTACGCTTACAGAGGCCGTGGAGGAGCAAGAGGTGGCGCTGTGGACCGGTCACGATTCAGTTTGGATCTTCGGCCTAAGTCGGTAGTCGTTTCCCCTGTGCCTGAAGACAAGGAAGAAGCGCTCCGCAGTCACTTGCTGCAATTCGGAGATTATGAAAATGTCCGTCGTAGTCCTACCGAGAAGGGTTTTGTTGTTGACTTCAGGGACAGAAAGTCAGCCGAAGACTTCTATCGTGCATCCGAAACGGTTCCCGATATCGGGGCTGTCGACCTGAAATGGGAACAGACTCCCAACCGCTCCATGTCTCCAGAAGCCATGGACATGAACTAGCTAATCATAATGTACTCTATTAATGTCATATCTACTAGTTCTAGCATACCTGTGAAATTCCTCAGTAGGTGGAACGACTGTACATTCGGCGCTATTATGCAAGGTCGACTAATAATACTTACCCGGCCTTCACCACCACGATAAGCTATATCAGTGGAAATTGTAGACCTGAGCTTAGTAACCGTAACCTCACCGAGACAAACTATGTCTTTAAAGTTGAGAGTTAGGCAGGCCAGTAAGTGTTAAGGCACAGCTATGGCTGATAGGTAATTGACGGTTTTGCTAACAATCGTAGCCAAGAGAAACTATGCTGAAGCCGAGCTAGCGACCGGGTACTCCTCAGATAGCTCGACCACAAGTTACGATGAGGACGGTGACGAGATTGAAGAGGAGGTCGAGAAATTGCCTCCGATTCCCAAAGTGCATTTAAAAATCCATCAGTCTGATGAGGTGGTTTCTCAGCTGAATAGTGTAGCTGCGCCACCTGATAGCGTGTCAAACATGTTTGGCAAGTCCGACTTCACCTATCTAAAGCTCAAGCCAGATCACGTTTCTAGGCCACTGTGGATTAGCCCTGAAGATGGGAGAATTATCTTGGAGAGCTTTTCCCCTCTAGCGGAACAAGCTCAAGACTTTCTAGTTACTATTGCCGAGCCTATTAGTAGACCCAGTCATATCCACGAATACCGTATTACGACGTACTCGCTCTATGCTGCTGTGTCAGTCGGTTTAGAAACAAACGACATCATCTCAGTACTTAATAGATTGTCTAAGGTTCCTGTACCGAAAAGTATAATAACGTTCATTCATAGCTGTACCATCTCGTATGGCAAAGTCAAACTTGTGTTGAAACATAACCGATACTTCGTGGAAAGCTCGCATGCCGATACACTACAAATGTTACTTAAAGATCCTGAAGTGGGTAAACTTCGGATAGAAGCTTCAGAGACGGTGACTAAAGATGGTCTGGTCACAGAGCGAGCGCCAACAGCTGGATCTTTAGTAATTCCTGGCACAGCGGCAAGCAGAAAAGATAACAACAATACATCAGAGTCTAGTGCGAAAGCTGATGCTGCTGATGGCACCTCGAATTCGGCAAAAAACACTAACAAGGAAGATGGCGAGACAGGCGATTTCTTCTCGCACATTGTGGATATCGAGAGAGACGACGAGGATGATCTTGACTCTGTTCACTCGTTTGAGATTTCGCCAGACTCCGTGGAAGATGTCAAAAAGCGGTGTCAGGAAATTGATTATCCAGTATTGGAGGAGTATGATTTCAGAAATGATCTTAGAAATCCAGATTTGGATATCGACTTGAAACCATCAACGCAGATTCGTCCATACCAAGAGAAGAGTTTGAGTAAGATGTTTGGTAACGGCCGTGCTCGCTCGGGTATCATCGTACTTCCCTGTGGTGCTGGAAAAACTTTGGTTGGCATTACCGCTGCTTGCACTATTCGTAAGAGTGTGATTGTTCTGTGTACGTCGTCAGTATCGGTCATGCAATGGAGACAACAATTTTTACAATGGTGTACTATTCAGCCAGAAAATGTTGCTGTATTCACATCGGATAATAAAGAAAAATTCCAAGGCGACGCTGGTTTGGTGGTGTCTACGTATTCAATGGTTGCCAATACGCGGAACAGATCGCACGACTCACAGAAAATGATGGACTTTTTGACATCACGAGAATGGGGTTTCATCATCTTGGACGAGGTGCACGTTGTTCCCGCTGCTATGTTTCGACGAGTCGTAACTACCATCGCCGCTCATGCCAAGTTGGGATTGACGGCGACTCTGGTCAGAGAAGACGATAAAATAAATGATCTGAACTTCCTCATTGGCCCTAAGCTATATGAAGCGAACTGGATGGACCTGGCCCAGAAAGGTCACATTGCTAATGTGCAGTGTGCAGAGGTCTGGTGTCCAATGACTTCCGAGTTCTACCAGGAATATCTTTTGGCCAATGCTCGCAAGAGGATGCTGTTATATATCATGAATCCGACCAAGTTCCAGGCATGCCAATTCCTTATTGAGTATCATGAACGCCGAGGCGATAAGATCATTGTGTTTTCAGATAATGTGTATGCATTGAAAGCCTACGCACTGAAGCTTGGCAAGCCATTTATTTTTGGAGGCACTCCTCAGCAGGAACGAATGATGATTCTGAAAAACTTCCAGTATAACGAAGATGTGAATACCATTTTCCTGTCCAAAGTTGGTGATACCAGTATTGACTTGCCAGAAGCGACGTGCCTGATTCAGATTTCGTCACATTATGGATCTCGTAGACAGGAGGCGCAACGGCTGGGACGAATCCTGCGAGCTAAGCGAAGAAATGATGAGGGCTTCAATGCTTTTTTCTACTCGTTGGTGTCGAAGGACACCCAAGAGATGTACTACTCTACCAAACGACAGGCCTTCCTGGTCGACCAGGGATATGCTTTCAAAGTAATCACACATCTCCATGGTATGGAGTCTTTGCCTAATCTCGCATATTCGTCCCTGAGCGAAAGAAGAGAGCTTCTGCAAATGGTACTCTTGCAGAACGAAGATGCTGCGGGTATCGAAGCTGGAGATGATGCAGACGACTTTGTTGGTAGAGGCTCGAGCATTGTTAAAGCCAAAGCTAAAAGACATGTGGGCTCGCTCGCGAGTCTGGCAGGTGGTGAGGATATGGCGTATATTGAGTACAACAAGAACAAGAATAAGGAGCTCAAGAGCCACAATCCTGTCATTAAGAAACTCTACTACCGCAAAAAGTAACTGTATGCCAATATATTTATTTATTTAACGTCTCCTCCATTTTCCCATAGACTCGAACAGTGTGTGAATGCGGAACGTGTGTTCTATATATACTGGCTCATAGAATTCCCGTAAGGACAACAGCTCTGGACCTGGTTGGCGTGCGCAAAGTCAACATGTGCTGTCCAATGAGCTTATCAGAAGAATAAATACTATTTCGTTAACTACCGGTTGTTCCATTTATATACTCGTATTAGTTTCTTTGCATGGCAGCTCTTCGGAGCTGGTACTCGTGTATGCTCTGGCCGTTGGGTTCACTATCCGAGAGGTATACGACACTGTCGATATCTTCGTTGCTCGCAACTTCGCTAGCACTGGGTGTAGACAGCTCGCTATAGGATGCAATGGATGAGCCCGTTCGCACCCAGCTCGCATCAGAGAACGTATCATCATTAGTGCTACTGGCGTACAGTAGAGATGGCTCATCACTGGCAAGCGAAGCAGTCACTGATGCTGTTACAGACTCTGCGACTGAATTTGTGCGAGTACGTAAACTGATGTTCTCGCTGTACGCAGGCACATTTTCATAAGATGCTGGCGTCACAACTGTATTGAGGTCCTGGAAATAACGTCTCATCTGATAGTCGTTCTGCTCATTAATAGCTTGCGTATTTGGACGTCTGTGTCTCATGCTCATGTTGTCTAGGTTCGAGTTTCCGCTGTTGCTATCATTATCGATGTTCACGCCATTAGACGATGATTGGCCTGATGTGTAATAGCTGACAGCAGTTCCTGGATATGCCGTATCAAAGCTCCTCGTACTACTCGTGTCTGATGAAAGCGGTCTCTTTCTATCTAGTGTGTCCATGCCATAAGATTCTCCTTGGTCATAACTAGGCGGCTGCTGCAAATAAAAATCCTTTGGTTTATCGTACAAGTCAGAGTCATCGTCTGAGTGATCCCGCTCTCGTTCTCTCTCCCTGTATCTATTCGTGGCCCTTCCGTACACAGCTGTACCCCGAGCTGGGCCTCTTCTGAGCCTCCTCTCGAGTCTTTTTTTCTCAATTAAAGCAACAATCTCTTCCCTATTAGCATAGACTGCTGCTCCCACCCCGACAATCAGCCCAGCGACCAGCAGGATCGGTACTAACGTTGTTAGATCAGATTACTAGTAGCTGGCAGGAGTCGCTATCCAGCATAGAAACAAACGACGATTGTTAATTGCCTGCAAACCCGTCTCCGACATGATTCTCTCTAGCTGGAACACTTACCGTGATAAGGCATTATGGAAATAAGGCCACAAATATATAGTAGGTCGTTGCCACTTGACTTGATAGAATCAAGAGTCCGTAAGCCGTAAACTGGAACCGCACGACACCTTCCTTGTCGCTCACCTAGACCAGTTCGTATCACGCCTGATAGCCTAGCACTTCTAGACAGACTAGAATTTCAGCTTCAAGTCTACTTCAAGTTTGACAATACCACCGACAGTAGTGAATGTGCAAGTGCGTTCTCGACAGGATTGCAGCTCAGGGCTTAGCTGATAAAGATCAGCTGCGGTCAGTCTGGTGCCGTTGATATTCCCAAACGGGTGGTTCGATTGTTGATTCATCTGTGCGTGATAAGGGTTGGATTTTTGTGCGGGGTCCAGCCTTTTCACGTGACAATCTGGATCAATCTAGAGTCGAATACTCTAGGTGATAATTCATGATTATTGATAAATGCGTGGGAGATGAAATAATATAGATCAGCTGTGACAAGCTGACCGGCTTCTGGCTCCGTGTCCTGAGCTCCATTACATGCCAGCCACGTGACCAAATTACATCTCTACATTCATCTATATAGATAGATACTCACCGGTTTCGACATTTACTAACTGTCCCTGTCCCTTAGGGCACAGATTAAGCAGGATGGAATCTATGGAATCTCTGTATGATAGTTACCTGCCGGGTTCTGTACGTGGTTAAATACTCAGTTAGAGGACTACATTCTGGATGTCCAGACAGTCCAGGCAGAGCTCAGAAGAGCTCAAATCCAAACGGACAACTTTTAAGCCTTCCCGTGGCGAGCTCGATGAGGCCGAGTTTCAAGAAATACTACACCTGCTCTAGCCTTTTGACGAGCTAATGATTGATGATGTCGAGATCCCTACGAAAGCGAGATTTCCTGCGGAACACATCGGACTGAAAGATCCAGACGCTAAACCTTACAACCGGCCGGCTCGACAGTACGTAGGAGCACAACTCGAACACTACAGAGGGATAATCCGAAGGATAGAAGCTGCTGGTTAGATAGAATGTCAGACAGCCAGTGGTCGTCACGGACTGTACTGTCGAAATCCAAGGGTGAGTGGATTTTGGTTCAAGCAATGGAAGACCTCAATGAGCGCATTCAGACGGACTCCACTTCGCTGATTACAATCGACACTGTACTTACAAGGCTGTCTGTCTGATTGCCCTTTATTTTATTCTATTTAAAAATAGTCTTATGTACTCCATGTGGACGAAGGCAGTGGACAGTCGTGCTAAAGTCTATTGGCACAGCTAGACAAATCTTTCAGAGAAGGATGAACGAAATATTAGGAGAACTCGGCGCTAAATGTGCCCTGACCCGGCAGATAACTTATTCATCTACAGTAGAGATTTTAATCAGCACAAATTGGACAGCAAGAAATTACTGGTCCGGGCCAAGAAATGTCAAGTATGTATTAGAAAGAGTGCTATTCACTTGTGGTGTCGACACACTAGAATCTCAGGTTTCATCCTTACACCTCAAGGGATCGGCAGCTCTAGATGTTTCGGACCAGATTGAGCATTTTCCTCGTCCCCAAACGGTCCCATATTCCCTACTTTTCTACTATTTGTGCGCCCTTGTATAATCTCATGGAGAGTGGTGCGTTGCCTAAATGGACTTCGCTCCAGAACAAAGCTTTCGAGAAAGTACAGATGGCCGTTGTTACGCCAACTTTGGGCCATTTCAAGAATGGGCTTAAAACTGAATTGTACATCTATTCCTCACATCTAGGTTTGGAAGCAGTTTTGCTCCAGCGTAAACGTGATTATACTCCGGTCATAATCAGCTGCTACACTAAAACATTGACAACTCATCAAGAGAGAGATGCAGATACTACGCTAGGAGCGTTGACCGCAGTTACTGCAACTCGTTCCTTGAGCTGTTATCTGGTACAAGACTTTTCACTGTTTATTTGGATCTTCCGACATTCCGCCAACTATGGCAAATCAAACACCCTGAAAACAGTCCAATAATCGGGTGGTGATCGGAGCTTGATACCTAGAACTGTAGCTTCTGCCGTCGAGGGCGATCTGAACTTAGTTACTCATGCTACATCAAAAGATCGGCTTAAAGTAAAATGGCGCTACAGCGCTCTTGTTCCTGGATAAGTCAAGAGAATGACATGTCTCGACCGAACTGTCAGACTACTTCCCATAGCCCGTTAAAGAAAGTACTTGGACCATGTATCACTTCTTATGTACACAATATATTTTTTGTAATAAACAATTATAAATTAAATATGGGAACAATACAGGAAACGTTTACTCGAAATAAACTAGATTTCTGTTTCTCTATGCAGATATGATTACAGATAAATCACGGAATCACACACATGTGATCTAGTCAGTGAATTTATAACTTCCGGTAGCCATTGTGATGGTTCCACCTCTGTAACTACCCTTCTTCATCTTATTTTTGTTTTTTGTGAAATCCTTCCCTCTAACACGACCCAGTTTGTCGTTGGCCAGTTCACCCCATGTGCCAGCAGCGCCCTTGTAGGTGTTGTCTGTCAAAGAGTGGTCTTCGAAACTGATTTTGGACCGGTCGATTCTGGAGAAGTATTGGCGTTCACCGGGAACGGGACTTGGCGAGTGGGAGGGGGTGGGTTTAACTATCGCAGCAGGAGTCACTTGCCTCTTGTCATTGCCCTTCGCTTTTTTGGCAGTGGGCTCCTCGTCCGAAGAAGAATCAGAAGAATCAGACGAGTCAGACGAGGGGGAATCAGATCTAGATCTCTTTTTGGAGTCTTTGGACTGAGATTTGGACTCGGATTCCGAATCGGATGAGTCGGAGTCGGAGTCGGAATCGGAATCGGAATCAGAGCTGGAATCAGAGGCGGAATCAGAGCTGGAGTCAGAGCTGGAGTCAGAGCTGGAGTCAGAGCTGGAGTCAGAGCTGGAGTCAGAGCTGGAGTCAGAGCTGGAGTCAGAGCTAGAGTCAGAGCTAGAGTCAGAGCTAGAGTCAGAGCTAGAGTCAGAGCTAGAGTCAGAGCTAGAGTCAGAGCTAGAGTCAGAGCTAGAGTTAGAGCTAGAGTCAGAGCCAGAGCTAGAGTCAGAGCCAGAGCCAGAGCCAGAGCCAGAGCCAGAGCCAGAACCAGATCCAGAACCAGAACCAGAACCAGAACCAGAACCAGAACCAGAACCAGAACCAGAACCAGAACCAGAACCAGAACCAGAATCAGAATCAGAATCAGAATCAGAATCAGAATCAGAATCAGAATCAGAATCAGAATTAGAGTCTGAGCCAGAGTCGGAGTCGGAGTCAGATCCAGATTTGGAGCCAGACTTGGAATCAGAATCAGAACCAGAGTCAGAGTCAGAGTCAGAGTCAGAGTCCGAATCAGAGCCAGTTTCAGAATGCTCTACCGAAGCAGTGCTCGATCCGCTATCCTCTTTTGTCTGGAAATCGGCCATCGTTTTGTTATTCTTCCACAACCAGAATATAGCCTCGAGCGGAAAGGTCGCACTGTCATTGTCGTCTGCCTGAATAGAAGAATCCACGCTTGTCGCCTCTTTCGACAGAGCCTTGAGAGTCTTTTTTAATCCCTGCTGCTCAAGGTATTTCGTAATAAAAGGCAAGATCTCCTTCAATGGAAGAGATGGCGAAGGTGTGCTCATTTTATATCTGTGTTAAGATAATTAATGAACAAATACCGAGAAAAGATAAGCAATAATTTCTCCTGAGAAAGTGAAATTTAGCCTTGCGTGTGAAAAATTTCTGAAGATTATGCCATACCGGGGCAGGCTGCGAAGATCAATGCAGCCCGATTAGATAAGAGTAGAGTATTCATGCGGACCTTAACAGTTTCTACAGTGTTAATTGTTTATATATATTGATTCAACATATATTAATTCTACAAATGCAACACTATACCAGGGGCTTCTCTTCTAGGATCAAATCCTTGCCAAAAATAATTGCGTCTACCGGCTTGTTATGTCCCTTAAGTCGTCCAGCACCTTTGACCCTACCGATGCGCTCAAATCCTAAACCGTCCCAGATTTTCACTGATGCTTGATTGGTTTCAAAAACAAGATTGAACACCGAATATGTGTATCCCAATTGTGGAGCCCATTTCAAATATAATTCACCTAAAGTCTTGCCAATGCCTTTACCGCGGATTGCAGAGCTGACAAGGAATCCGGCATTACAAACGTGAGAGCATCGACCGGGATAATTAGGCTTGACGAAGAAAGTACCTAGGTATCGTTCTGGCCAGAAGCCACTATCATCGAGCACTGGCGAGTCTCCAATTAGCAAGACAGCAGCAAACGAACCAAACCAGTAATGTCTGAAAGTTTCCAGGTCAAGCCCGTCAACTAAAGGGTACGTGTCTCCTCTTTCAACCTCGTCGTTAAACTCCTGTGAGAGGAATTGCATTAGCCCTTCTGGCACTTCTTCTGGACTGAAGAATGGGTACAAAGTAGCCACAGTTTCTCCGTCCTTGAGCAGAACCGTAACTGGTTTAATGATGTTCTCTAGTAGAGCATCGTCGGGTCTAGGATAAGGAATCTGGTTGGGATCATCTAACGCAGGCATATTTCTAAGGGTGTCCTGTCAATGGTCAACACGAGAACTAGTATTGATTTATACTTCGCAACAAGACCGCCGTTGTTATCCTTGCCCTATCAGCTGCGAACCTGACTCAATCCCTGTCACTCAGATGGAGGAGTGACGAGCCCAGAAGCTTCTGGATAAGTGAAATTACCGGCAACGGTGAAGTGAAGTTTAGCCGCTCCTGAGATACCTTTGTCGTGCTGAGCCGGTTCGGCGAGTATTGGTTAAGCTGATACCAACCAGACTCACACTGGTGGCTCATGCAGGTTGTGGGATCCCTTACATATGACATATGAGGCACCGTGGTGGTACATTTGATGCAATTTAAACCCGGTCCTCGGGGCTTGGAGTCCACCCATCTGTTCCAGGGAAGCTGGTCGTCTCTGTAGTTAAGTGCTGAGCATTCAATTCCGCCTGCGAATACAAGAACTTAGATATTCATCTTGGGAAGGTCCGCATAGAGTGCCATATCCGGTGCTCAGATTGAAGATCGCGATAACGACATTGATCGACAGCCCTGACAAACATTCCGGTCCCTACAACCTAACTGGCTCCTGACGTCAACACTGGGTCGAAATCAGCGACAATGGTTCTCGCAGCAGCTGGGCAGTTTTGCGCGTCGGCCAATTTGGTACAGAATGGAAAGACGGTGAGCAAGCTCATTTTGCAAGCGGCCAATGCTGGAGCGAAGAGTCTCTTCCTACCTGAGGCATCTGACTACATTGGCGGGTCTGCCGCGGAAACAATTTCTCTCGCTCAGCCCGTCACCACCTCTCCTTTCATCAAAGAAATACAGGCAGCGCTGCGTGGGCTGCCGTCCGACAGGAAACTGGAAGTGTCCGTCGGTGTACATGAGCCGACTGACGGCAGAGAGCGGGTGAAGAACACTCTCCTATGGCTCGACTCCAACGGCGACATCACTCACAGATACCAAAAGATCCATCTTTTTGACGTTGATATCAAGTAGGTTTGCCATTCCTGCAGCGCCTCCGTCGTCCGGGCCCGGACCCCGTGGCTCCTCGAGCGCAGCGTGAGGAGGACCACACCCGGCTTGCTGGACTCTGGAATATTGGCTCTAACCTAGCGATAGAAACGGACCCATCTTGAAAGAATCGCGGTCAGTCGAACCCGGGAACGTGGTGCAGAAGCCGTTTGACACGCCCATTGGCAAGGTGGGGCCGGCCATCTGTTTTGACGTGCGATTCCCGGAACATGCGCTGCGACTGCGCTCGCTCGGGGCAGAGGTGCTGGTGTTTCCGTCGGCATTCACGGTACGCACAGGCGCTGCCCACTGGGAGATTTTGGCCCGGTCCAGGGCTATTGACACCCAGTCGTACGTGATTATGGCAGCTCAGACAGGCAAGCATGATGCCGAGGGCAAGCGCCAGAGCTATGGTCATTCAATTATTGTTGATCCCTGGGGCACGGTTCTCGCCCAGGCTCCCGATACTGACTTCGAGCCTCGCATCATTGTTGCGGACATAGACCTGGCCAGCGTGTACAAGGTTCGTCGCGACATGCCCCTGTGGGAGCAGCGACGCCCAGACGTCTACGGGTACCATGTCTAGAACAACTCGTTATAGGAGATAAATAAATAAATAGTTTTAACATCGGATACTATAGGCAGGCAGATCCAGGAGGCAAGCAGTTACTTCGGATTTGATCATGAAGCCTCGGAGGCATTTTGGTACCCATCAATGGCGCTCGACAGCGAAGTCCGGCCATCTTCGAGAGTGTCGTGGAGAGCGGCTAGACTGAAGAGCAGGCGGTAGTGGCTCTTCTTAAGCTCGTCATACATTCGGGTCTCCTCAACCATGCGTGTTTCGTACGATGCGACAACCCAGTCGACTGATGGCTTGTAACTGCGCGTGTAGCTCTCCACATTGCTTCGAATATTGGCCATCGCCATTTCATAGCCGCAGACAATCTCGTTGGACTTAGCCTCTATTTCTTCTAGCCTCTGGAGCTCCAACCGGAGCCGGAGGTTTTCGCTTGCTAGCCGCTGCGACTCAGAGTCTTCCTCGGTACCGTCACCTGACTCTGACGAAGACGGCGTGGAATACGTCGAGTACTCATCATTACTGTCAACACCAGGCCCATTAGCAGAGACAGCAACGCTGACAGGAACACCATCCTCGGGCCTTGTCAGATGCCCACTGCCCAATTGCTGTATTTCCTCGACCTCTCCATCAAGCTTGTGGCTCTTGCCCTCATCTTCCACAGGCAGTGTGAGCTGGTAGTTCTCCAGCATCCGCAGCCTCTCAGTCTCCCGCTGGAGCACGATATTGGCGAGATTGTGTGTATGCTGTCTGAGCTCGCGCTTCGAGCTGACGCGCCCGATCAGCTCTTGGACGAGCGACGTCACCTCGTCTATCGCTGGTCCTTCCATAGTTGACTCCGTCCGTCCGTCGTCCGGTCCGTCAGCTAAGATGCGATCTTCTCGACATGCACCGGTGGTGCCTTATCTTATCTGTGCATTGCCGTGCGTTCGGTGATTCAGGGGTTCAGGGGGTGCCTCCGGTGCTGTCCAGACCCGCTCCTTTCGCTGTGCTCAGATCGAGCCACTCCCTAGGGATAGCGCTCGCGAACCGAGCACAACGGGGTCGGGGCAGCGCCCCGGCCGCCGGAGGCGCAGCGTCCGGCCTCCGGCGGCCCAGCCCACTGGATCCTTTCGCTTCTGTTCACGGGCCCGAGCGACCGGTCTGCCGAGTCGAGCTCGGCTGATCAGAAGATATAGAAAGTGCTAGAGAGTGGAAGAAGGAGAAGATGGGGATCCAGCCGAGACAGGACTCCTTGCTAAGGACGTGTGAGCCGGCTGTACGCGGAGACGTCAGCCCCACATGCATCTATCTCTTCAGGTAAACAATAGAGATAGCTCGCTATTAATAACAAAATATATTGGGTCGATCTGAACTGGAACAAGCGCACCAGCTGAGCGGGGGTGCTGTTGATCCTTACAACTCGACAGATTGGGGAGCGAGTTCTGTTCAAAGCTCAAACAGATCTGTAGGAATCTCAGCCAAGCCTGTCAGCGCGACAAATGGCTGGTAGTGGAGGGTTCACCCCGAACCTTCGTTCAGGCGAAGCGCCTGCCCTGGGATTGGGAATAGGATTTGGTTCTTCTGGCTCAGCCCAGTCGAAAAGAAACTTATCGAGTTCCAGTAATGCTGGCTCGGCCCCACTGGATATTCCTCGGGCCATGTCTGCTAGCTACGGTAACGAGTTGACTTACTTCCCTGTGGAACAGTTTGCGGAGTCCCCAAATGACCCCAACACGCTCTCTACATTTTATAACCGAGTCAAATCCTTGACTACGGCCGCGACGTCAGTGATGCAGAATGTCCTACCTGGAACAGGTCACAAAGAGGACTCGGCTACGAAGAAAAGCTCGTCCCCTGTGAGTTCTCGCAGCCCAAGCGGCTTAGGCAACAACTCGTCCGGCTACAGCTCTGGACTGTCGTCATTGCCGTCACATTTGTCCCCTGCATCACCGGTTCTACCGGCGCGAATGGTACCAGCTCAGGGCTCTCCGGCCACTGCTTTCAATAGTGCGTCTTTTTCGACTCCGGTCATCACTCGAACCGACACTTTTGGTACCAGTCTGCTGGCGGCACTTCCTGGAGTGGGCTCTGGTGCAGTTGATAATGCCGGTGCTGTAGTCAGCCTTGGGAATGTTGCTGATGGTAATAGCACTTTTGGCAATGAGAATGGCAAGGGAAACGATGTAGTACCTGCTACGGGCAAATCCATATCCGCTGTCAATGGCGAAGTCATAAATCCTAGTAACGGTGCGGGAGGAGAGGCTGGCTCTTCTTCTCTTTCTCCTTTGAGATATCTCCAGAATCCCTGGAATACAAATTCTAGGATATCAGGGTCGGATGGCGGGGCCGATGTTCTCTCGAGTGCGATTTTGTCATCTCAAAAAGCCGCTCCCAGCGTGGCCAACGTCACTGTAGGTGACTACTCCGAAGAACTAAACATGGATAATAGCATGGAGCGCTCTTTTTCAAAGCAGTCGAGCCAGTTGTCGCGTTCTCCTAGCACCAGCACCATGTACTCGTATAATCCGCGGAGTCATCTTCCTGGTTATGCCTTGGAGCCAGAAGATGCCAGCGACACCGAGTCGATTGCCTCGTCTAATCGCGATTATATCATTTCCCACCTCTCGAAACGAATTGAGCCCATCACTGCGGGCGGCTTAAATCGAGAGTTTTGGATGAAGGATGAAAATGCCTCTGAATGTTTCCGGTGTGGTCGGCAGTTTACAGGTATGTAAAGTACTGATATCATCGTGGTACTGGTGTGGTTCTTACTAACACGAACAGCATGGAGAAGGAAACACCACTGCCGTATTTGCGGCCAGATTTTCTGCTCGTCGTGCACTACTCTTGTTTCTGGCGAGAAGCTGAAGCATAAGCTGCGGTACAGTGGCAAAATGAGAGCGTGTATGAATTGTTTAGATGTTATCGAAGGCATGCCCTTTTCTGACATGTTCACATTTCCAGTTCCTGACAACGCTAGTGCTTTAGAACACCGCAAGTCTGATAGTCTGACGAATATCGAGGTTTCTTTTAACCAGAATCCACAGCCAATGACATCCATGGCTATCCCGGTCACAAAGAAAGGAGAACAGCTCGAAATTACCGCTGAGGACCTGCCGAGTTCACCGAGGTCGTTCAATAGTCGGTATTCTGGCAGGTTTCGAAACCGAGCTGCCACGCTTGATGGTAGTTCGAGGATGCCTGCAACGTCGCCTCTGAGAAACGGAGGCGGCATGCTGGAACAACTTCCGGACCCGATTGAGAGCTCGCCTCCAGAGACAATGAACGATTACAGTACATCAGACCGCGATACCAGCGAGGATGAACGGACGATGCAACTATTTTCTTCTCTGAATCCATCACGATCCGAAGGCGATTTGTCCAAACTGCATAATCAGAACAGAGTAAACAGACGTACCTCGTTCAGAAGACCTACCAGCGGCAACGGTAGATACATTGATTCTGCAGCCCCGGTCAAATCCAGTCTGATGAGAATTGGTCAGAGGCGAAGAAGTTTTCCTGGAAATCTTAACATGCACCAGGTGGGATTCGGAAGGCAAGCTTCTGGAACACTTTTTAAGTCGGCTCTCGATAATGAGATTAGCGTTTTTGACACGGAGGACGATCAGAAGGCACTCGTGCCTACAACTATTCAGTCCCCAAGTATTGATCTCAACAAAGCCAGTATTAACCATGCCCACATCTTTCTCGATCAGCTTCTCGAGTATTTCAGGCTACCAAAGAAATGGCATGATATTTTGGTGAAGCCCCTGTTGCTGTGTGCTGAGAATATCGACCTGGATGTCAGAGGTGGTGACAGCATTGATATACGCCATTATGTCAAAATTAAACGGATCCCTGGCGGATCCAGTAAAGACACTGCTTACGTGGATGGAACTGTATTTAGCAAGTCACTCGCATTGAAGTCGATGCCCCGAAAAATCAAAGATCCAAGAATCCTGCTCATTACTTTCCCCATTGAATATACCAGGACCGATCAGCGGTTTATGAGTTTAGATCCGGTTCTAGCTCAGGAGACTGAATATATCAAAAAGCTTGTAAAACGAATTGTGTCTCTCAATCCTCAAGTGCTCATTTCATCAAATAGAATCAGTGGTCTTGCTATCGATTTGCTAGCGAGAGAGGGGATTGCTGTAATTACCAACTGTAAGCTCACTGCTATTACAAGAATCTCCAGGTATACTCAAGCCGATATACTGACGTCTATAGATCGTCTAGCGATGAGTCCGAGATTGGGTCTCTGCTCACTATTTGAAGTCAAAACTTATCGCTTCAAGGACTTGGTAAAAACGTTCATATTTATATCCGGCGTACCGCGAGAGCTCGGCTGTACAATAGTTCTGCGTGGTAGTGATACGGAAACGTTGGGAAGCGTGAAAGCTGTTGTTGAGTTTTTGGTGTATGTCGTATTTAATTTGAAGCTGGAGACAAGTTTGATGCGGGATCAGTTTGTCTTTGTGCCTTCTGATGCTGTCAGTTTAGATAGTCGTTCTGAAAAGCACGCTCACGCTCATGATACAGGGTACTTCCATGACTTGATTCGCTCTCAAGAAGGCAAGGTTATATCGTCATCTCCTTTTGTTCAGTTTGGGAATCCCTACTTGTTGCAGGAAGCTCGAGCTCTGGAAGATCAGTTGGTGGCTATGGGGCGTGACAACGAAGTTTTGTTGGAGAACGGAAATGCCAATTCGGATCAGATTAAGAAGTTTTTGCATGATATTAATTTTGATGACATTTCTTTTCAAGATATACCTGGTGGAATCGACAAAGCGAAAGAGATTGTGACAGTTGTCAATGAGGAACGCTTTGGTAGCTTGAGAGATTTATGGGCATCACAGAAGAGACAATGGGAGCTTTGTTACTCTCAAGCGCCTGGTATGTTTGATCCATTTCATCGCCAAAGTACTTCTGTTTTGTTTTCTGTTATTTGCTCTGAAACTCGTACTCCATGTGTTGGTCCTGAGCTCACTGACATTGACTTTTATAGCGACTCTGACACCACTCTTGGCCAGTTCGTCGAAAGTATGTGTTTATCAGCCGATGAAGGTTGCCCAGATGGCTGCAACTACCGACTGCGTGACCATTTTCGGAGTTATGTTAATGGTTCAGGTCGAATGACGGTACGAGTCGAAAAATTTGAATGCAAGCTTCCTGGTTTACAGAATACCATATTGATGTGGAGTCACTGTAAGGTGTGCCAGAATACTATGCCTGTCATTCCCATGTCAGCTGCCACTTGGAAGTACTCATTTGGCAAATATCTAGAGTTGGCATTTTATAGTAGCCCCTTGTCATTCCGGGCTGGTCAATGTGTTCACAACCTTTATCGTGACCATGTAAGGTACTTTGGTTTGCATGATCTTGCGGTCAGATTTGAGTACGATAGCGTCAAGTTACTGGAAATCGTACCTCCTCAATGGAAGATGCAATGGAAACCAGAAATAAGTGCACGACATAAGATCGAAGTGTACAAGGGGATTTCTGAGAGGGTCAACAAGTTTTGGGATAGCGTTCTAGACAGATTGGACAGAGTCGTAATAGATGAATTGGCTTCAGACAAGATGGATGAGTGCCAGGCTAAGATCGACTTTCTGAGAAGCCTGGCAACTGATGAGCGGACTGCCGCATTGGGAGACCTGAATCAGATTTATACTAATACAAGTGTCACTGATGTTTTGGCTATGAATGGTATTATAAGGGTGATTCAAGAGTTAGTTGTAAAATGGGATGCGGAGTTTGTTGATTTCGAAAATAATTTCTTCCCGTCAGAAAAAGATATAACTAGGATCACTGCACAGCATCTGAAGAAGATATTCTTAACTGATGAATCTGTTGAACAGAGTGAACGAGGCGAGACAGGCACTGATGTTACTTCCACTCCCATTATAGAAAAGGATGATCCCTTGAAGGCCGTGGATACTGGTACTGAACTGACGCAAGGACAAGCTGAGCACGTAATTACTGCGATTGCTTCCCCAGAAATAGATTCTACTAAAGCAAATACTAGTTTGCTACCTGACCCTGTTAAGTTGGATGACAGACATATCGCTCTGGCACACAGAGATCTCAACAATGTCGAGGAGTCCAAGGAGAAGGAAACCATCCTTGAGGCACTAAAGCTGGCCGAGATATACCAAAGCCAGGGCGAAGCTGACAAAGCTGTTGCAATGTACAGCTTGTATCTGGATGGTCATTCAAAATTGATGCCCCACGATTTTGACGGCACGTTCTGCAAAGCTATTCAGAATCTGGCAATGTGTTATCAGACTCAGAATATGTTGGACTCGGCTGAAAAAACCTACTACCAGCTTCTTCAGGCCAGAGAGATCAATCTGGGAGACGAGCATCCTGATACTTTGCAAACAATGTATGATCTGGGCGTTGTTTACCGTAACGAAGGTAAGTTGGATCTTTGTGCTGCGATGCTACGTCGTTCGTTTGAAGGTCGAATGAAAGTTTTGGGTGCCAATAATAAGGATCTGTTGACCATGGCACAACAACTAGCCGAAGTGTATACCGTGCAGAATCTCAAAAACGAAGCCCAGGATATGCTGGATATTTTTGGCAAAGCTTCTAATGGGTTATCAGGTGGGTCATCGCCTGAAATTGAAGGATCTGGGTCAGGTCGACTAAACTTGGAGGACGACGGTAAGACATTGTCTTCTGAAATAAGGACGCTGCCGAAGCCAGAATCGAGGTCTTACAGCATCTCTCCGGAAAGAAGATTGACAGCATCAGTAGCTAGACGACCGAATAGCATGTCTTCGATTAGCAGGCCCGCGAGCCCGCGTAAAGAGTCTCGTGTTCTGGATCAGGTTTTCAAAGTAGAGTCGGCCATGGAGAAAGAGAGTACACTTGAAGCGATAAGGAATTCCATTACGTCACCAAAGCAGGAAGATGCCTTCCGACGACCCGTTGTTCCAGGAAAGGGTAGCTCTATCCCAACACTGGTTGAGACTGTTTCTTCTACTTCGAATATACCCCTCTCGCAAGCTGCTGGACTGAGAAGCAATGGCAAAAAGCCTAAGTTTAGGCCCGATGACAGCTCGACATTTGGTGGTCGCAAAAAGTTCCTGTCAACTCGATTTGGAGCAAGAGATTTAGAGAACCAGTTACTGTCTGGCAAAGTAATCGGCGCCAAGTCTCGAGTGTCGTCTCTAGCTAAACACTTCGATCAACTGTCGATGGAATTTGAGAAGGAGCGTGCTAGAGAGAGAAAGCTTCTTGCACAAGGTCGATTCCGTGCTTTCCCGGTTGCAAAGTCGAAACCTATCGTTGAGGTATTCAAAAATGTGAAAGAAGCTGTGGAGGAGGTTTCTGATGACGATGACGATGAGTCTGATGCATCTGTAGGGAACTCTGGAGCCACTGTTGAGGGGGAATATGTTGAAAGTGGACCTTCGGCGGAAACTGAAGTACCCGCGACCCCGAAGCAACTATCAATATCACGCTCACAACCAATGTTAGCTAAATCGCCGGGGGTAGATGGCGTAAGTGAAGAAAGAGCTGAAGCTGAAATGCAAGGAGAGGCACCTGAGGCTTTGACTAGTAATCAAGTTGAAGGAACAGGTGACGCTTCTTCTGAAAGCCAACATGATATAGCCAGTAGCAGAGAAACATTAGACTCTGAACGATCGGAGGGTAATGAATTTCCCCCTACTGCCGAAAAACAGTCTCTGATGCAAAGCTTGGCCAACTTTTGGGCAGATAGGTCTGCCACAGGCTGGAATGCTTTAGAATACCCTCTAAAGACGTCAGAGCATATTTTTGCAGACTCAGACGTGATTGTCCGGGAAGATGAACCAAGTTCGTTAATTGCGTTCTGCTTGAGCTCTCCTGATTACCTTGAACGAATGAAAAATAAGGGTCCACCACCACCTATAGAAGACTCAGCAGATGAAGGAAAGCATGTTAACTTTGAAAGGCCTGCCAAAGAAGAGCTTGAACGATGGATGCTAAAGAAAACTGGTATTCACTTGAAGTATCAATTCCAGGAAGGATCGGCTCGACTCTCTTGTAAACTGTTCTTCTCAGAGCAATTCGCTGCGTTTAGAAAGAAGTGTTTAGGTTCTGATAAAGACTATATTCAATCTCTGGCAAGATGTATAAAGTGGGATTCTAGCGGTGGTAAGTCTGGTTCTGCCTTCTTGAAGACTTTGGATGATAGACTTGTTGTGAAAGAGTTGTCCCAGAGTGAGTTGGATGCATTTGTTAAGTTCGCGCCATCCTATTTCAAGTACATGGCGCAGGCCCTATTCCACGATCTTCCTACTGTTTTGGCCAAAATTTTTGGTTTCTACCAAATTCAGATTCGAAACCCCATTACTGGTAAAACATTCAAGATGGATGTGGTGGTCATGGAGAATCTGTTTTATCAGCACAAAATGTCACGTATATTTGATCTTAAAGGCTCTATGAGAAACAGACATGTCCAACAGACTGGCCGTGAAAACGAGGTCCTCTTGGATGAGAATATGGTCGAGTATATTTACGAATCGCCACTATTTGTGCGCGAGCATTCAAAACGGTTGTTGAAGAATTCCTTGTTCAACGACACGCTTTTCTTGGCTAAAATGAATGTGATGGACTACTCTTTAGTTATCGGAATCGATGAAGAAAACAATCAGTTGGTGGTGGGAATCATTGGTAAGTACTGTGCAGAGTCTTTGGTAGTTCTCAATTTGGTACTAACATCTAGATTTCATCCGAACTTTTACTTGGGATAAGAAGCTGGAAAGCTGGGTGAAGGAAAGAGGTTTGGTGCGTAGTGGTATCAAGGAGCCCACCGTGGTGTCACCTCGTCAATATAAGAATCGATTTCGTGAAGCTATGGACAGATATGTTTTAATGGTTCCTGAGTAAGTATATCATGGATTATGTTTGACTTTGTGCTAGTTCTAACTAATACAGCTGTTGGTACGAGGATATTTCATAGAATCTCTCTGATATGAACTTATTATTTATTAATTGCATATATTTATTAATTATTGTGCAGTCTGCATCCCAACAAAACACCTCATTGTGGGGTATATCAGATCTGTTTTTCACTATTATCACTATTTACAATATTTCAGAAAAATTTAATCTACTGTCACCACATGGTATTTTGACTTTCCAACTCTCAAGAGGAGAAGACGATCGTCTTCTAGGTGACAACTGTCGGCAACGCCGTCGTTAACTACAGTCCTAGAAAAGCCATAATATACACCACCAGCCTTAATCATACGCGAAGCTTCTGACTTGGACTTCCCTGTTATCAGAGAAATGATAGATCTCCATTGATTTCCAACGATTTGGTCTCGGGGATAGTGGATCAGAAGTTGCTCACTTTCAAAAGCTTCGAGAATGCTTTCACTAGAATATTTCTGACCCTGCTGTGAGGGGACTGGAAAGAGAATAGAAGATATCAACTCTGCCTTTCTTCCCGATCCGAGACCATGGACCAAATCGGTAACTTCCGAGGCCAAGCGTCTTTGAGCTATTCTCAATTCTGGGTTTTTGTTGTGTTCGTCAACAATAGTGGGAATACTCTCTAAAGGAATCAATGTGAATAGTTTCAGGTATTGCTCCACTACTGAATCTGGCGTTTGCACAAAGTACTGATATAAATCGTACGGTCTAGTCAGCTCACGGTCAATCCACACAGCATTGCCAGCTGACTTGCCGAATTTTTCACCTGAAGGAGTAGTCAACAATGGAACAGTGAGACCAAAAGCATCTATCCCAGAAGACCCCTTTTTAGATTGATCATCCTTGGATTCTGATAGATATGGCTTCAATCTTGAGATCAGATCTATTCCAGCGGTTATATTTCCCCACTGATCATTGCCTCCCACCTGCACCGCACAGTTCTGTGTCTTATAAAGATGCCAAAAGTCGTATGCCTGGAGAACCTGGTATGTAAATTCATTAAACCCAATTCCTTGTTCGCTGGATAGTCTGTTCTTGACGCTGTCTCTAGCAAGCATTTGGCTCACTCGAATATGCCTGCCATAGGTACCTAAGAAATGCAGCATACTCATGTCTTTCCACCAATCGGCATTATTGGCTCTAACTGCACTTCCTGGAGAGTTGTAGCCCTTGGAAGCAGCATATTCCCAGCCCCTTTCGATGAACTGTTTCATCTGTTGTTGTATCCGCACGATATTATTCTCACGCGTCTGCTCAACCATTTGCTGGCGCTCTGTGTTCCTTCCTGAGGGATCACCTACTACACCCGTAGCACCTCCAACAAGACTGATAACATTGTGGCCGCGAATGTAAAAATGCAATAAGACCAGGAGCGGAATCAAATTTCCCAGATGCAGCGACCGTGCAGTGGGGTCCGCTCCACAGTATAAAGTGATTTTCTTGCCCGACCTCAGGACCTGAGACTCAAGAAGATCGCTAGTTCAAAGTTAGAATTAAAGGTGGTTGGCTATTCAAATCTCTTGTTACCTACCTTGTAACGTTTGCTACTAGACCACGTTCTTTTAAATGGCTGATTATAGTATTAGTCTCAACCTCAGCATTGACAGATTTTACGTGCAGTTTTCTAATACGGACCAGCGAGTGCCGCACTGAAAAGCTGCCCAGTCTAGGGACCAGTCTAACAATTAACAGTCTGTTCATTTAAAGAAGCCAGACAATGGGACAATTGCTCAGCTCTCAGAACAATTAATTATACAGGGTGCTCATGTTGAAAAGTGATCTGCAGGGTGTATATGCGGCTAATTATTTTTCACCAAATAGCTGTAAGTGTTATATATATTAGCAGGGCCCTCAGTCCTACTGAAGTCAAGCTCTGAGTTCATTCTTCTGAACAATATTAATTATATTGATTGGTTCCTAGCATCCTCCAAACTGATATGTCTCCATTATATCTGTAGCGACTATAATAAAGTCGGTCACATCGTTTACTCACATGCGATATTTTGATCCAGGGGGGAGTGCGCTTGGGCTCCATAGATTTGTGAGAATTCACCTTCAATTAAAATCTGGTATAAGAATCTACGATTACTTAAGAGACCAGTATAGGGTCAGACCACCTGTTAGCAGGTATGGCGTAGTCCGCTCTCTCAGCTCAAGTACTGAGTGTTCCGGGTCCAGTTCGGGGCTGAAGTCGCCGGCGATTGACTTCTCTCATTTGAAATCATCAGAGTCGCCTTCTGGACATCCAATTGTCAATAAAGCTGGCTTTATTGAAAAGAAAAGGCGGAAATCAAGACCTCTTGTTGGTTTACGATTGATGGATCTAGTTTGCTTCGGCATTTTGGAGCTTGATATGGAAAGACTTGTAAGACAGCGACCCAAGGCTTCGGTGGGCTGGAAATATGAGTCCAGTCATAAAGAAAGTCAGCGAATTTCACGTTCATATGTTCCGAACCTTCGTACACCTCAAGTCTTGGAGACAATAACGGTTTTAGCGCTTGTCTTGGAATCATATTATCGTACGGGTCGGATGCCGAAAGTTATCGCGAGCTCATTCTCACGACTGAGGTCGCTTTTTGATTTTGACACAGAGGTGATTAATTATTTATTGCATTATAGTGCAGTGGAAGAGGTACAGGTGAAGAGCCTGCTTGATTCTGCTGGAACTGGTGGTCAGGCTGACAAGTCTTTTATATACCAAGTACTCCAAGCGAATGGCTATACTATGAGTGATCTTCGAGTCTGGATCAAATGTCTTCAAGCAGAATCATTCTACAAAGCTAAGCTAACATTTGAAAGCTCCCGCCATGCCGACAAGTGGCCCGGATTCTTGGCCCTTTTCACTCTGCGAAGAAAAATTTGGAGCCGGCTCGAGGCCCATGAAGCTCTCCGCCTATTCCAGCACACGCTGTCTGGAGTTGATAAAAATTGGCAATTTGCATTCTTTATTGAAACCTTGCGGATCCTCCATCAATGGCATCTAGAATTTGTGCCAACTCTCTGTGAGTTTTTCCTTCGTCACTCCGATCCCATTCATAAAACCGCTTTCTATTATAACCAAATGATGTGGCTTGTTAGTAAATTTGGTACCAGATGGAGTAAAGACGACTCGTTGATTTTGGCGGAATCTCTTCGCCTAATATCAGCAGAGATGGCCCCAGCTGGTGTTCAGCTTGATACGAAGGGATATTTATCCATTGCATATGTAACTAGCATGGGGCCAGCTAGTGAGAGAGCAAGTGCCATCCTAGACTTGATGAAAAGACATGATTATGAGTATTCAGCGGAAGAAGTGACTGCGCGCAAGCAGTGGTCCCGAAGCATGCGGTCTACAACAAACCAAGGAAACCAAGGGAGCGCAGATATGAATGAAGACAAGCAGGAATCTTTTGACGGAAGCACGATTGAAAGCAATGATATTGAAAATTATTCCAATAACGCTGGAGATTTTATTGAAAACACACTTAAAGAGCCAAATTCTAGGAAAACCCTATCTGCATCAAATACTACGTATATCGGCATGTTTCCGTACGTACATGGGATCTATGCCATGGAAATTTTGCTTGCTCATGACGCACATGACGCCGTCCGAAAGTTTGACAATATTCCTGCCACAAAGCGCGTAGCTATCCTCTGGGCTTTACTAATAAGACAGCTCCGGGACTTTGGTCAATTGACTCCAAACACGACCGAGACACTCTGGAATAGAATAAAGAGAGAGAATATCTCACTTACTCCCTTTCTGATCCAACGGATCTGCGAAGGAATGGATGATGTTGGCAAATCGTTGAGGGTGCTAGAGGAGGCTGCTGCTGCTAATCCACCAGCTGCTAGAGCCCTACTTCGTGCTGGAACTATTGCTTCTGTCTTGAAAGTCCGCAAGTACGATGATCTCAGTAAAGTTCGATACTTTCTTGCGAACTTCCGCCGCCGCTCCTTTGGGATGTATGATACACTTCTAGCAGGGGAAGCTCGCCTTGATAAATCCAAGGTCTGGGATACCTACACTATGTTACGGGAAGATGGCTATGATCCAAAACTTTCCACCCTTGTTTCCTTATGTGAAGCAGCCGCTGACGTTACCCTCACCTGGGGAGAGCTTTTTGCCGTTCAACGGGCCGTAGTTGAATTCAAGACTTGGGTTCGAGGGGCGGCTCCCGATGGATCAGACAAAGATGATGTCCTGAAATTCTATCCTAGTCCCGAACTTTTTTATCGATATATCGTTATGATAGGTCGTGCCAACTATGATCAGGAGCTCTTAGAGGTCCTTCCTTGGATGGAGAGAATCCAGTTTAAACCAGACAAGCTAACGTTATGCGCTCTAATCGCCTATTCACCTCATGGCAGGCAGTTGTTTGCTCACGGACAGAAAGTAGGTGGTGAATGGCCAAACCAGTACGAACTCGAGGAATATATCAATAAATCCAGACCCAATTAAATTATTTATTGCAAATATTAATGTATGTTATGTTTTATATGCATATCACCAGATTACATTATAGCAATCGCGCGTTCTACTAAGTCTTCTATGTGATGGTCAAAGGATTCCGGGGCCACAACTTTCAGAGCCTTTGCTAATTCAAATAAATACTCGCGATTCTCACCACTAGGTCCTCTTGAATCAAGAATATGTTGCGCTAGTTCTTGGGGATCCTGGGGCCCAACAAATGCTTCGTTTTCGGGCGTCCCGATATAAACAGTGCAGCTGATTGTATTGCCAAGCTTTTGAATTTCTTCTTCAGAGACGGGCTGGTTGTGCTCGTCGACAATGCCAACTTTAGATATCTGAAAGGAAACTGTTGCTTCCGTATACCCATTCTTCTCTCGATAATCTAGATACTCCTTGACATATTTCACGTTTTCTCGTTTGATCCGATAAGCCACTCCCCAGGTTATATCATCATTTGGAGAAGGGTGAGGGTCCTTTAATGTTAACCAGAATTTTTTATCAATCAAAGTGACCACTCGTCCAGGGGCTTCCGGCGTTCCTCGGTGGTCATTAGAAGACTGCCAAAACCGCCTTACATAACCTTTAATATATCCTGGAACACGAAGGTCGTAAAAGGGAGGTGGCTTGAATATTAAACTGCCATATCCAAAGACCCAGTACTCTGGTTGAGTGTCGTCCACTGTCATATTTCTCGTCTAACCGAATATGAAATAAACTACTTCATGAGAATTGATGGCGTCGTATATTTATTTATATTTGGACTGCATCTTGCGCTATAGAGTCTGATATTATGTCGCTCTAATATCCTAACCCAGGTCACCTTTAACTTTAAATAATTAATTATAATTATTAGGATTTCATGCTCATAACCTTCAATGAACTATTGCTTCTCATTCTTCACAAGTCAAGGAACAAATATTCGATATTGGAGTTTCTAGGATGTGATGGCACCGATTTGGTTGTTGGTGGGAAATTAACAACAGAGCAGAATAGACGGAGGAGTCGAATCTCTACATAGTTCGGCGATTTTGAGCTTTGGTATTTAGTTAGTTACATCAGTCTATAGTGGCCTACTTCATAAGACTTTACAAGAGCCTTCTCCCGTAGGAATTCAAGATGATGGGAACTTGTTTCCTGTGCTGTGATGTAGCGTTAGCCCAGGAGTTTTAAGTTACAAAATAAAGAGGGAAGTCCTAGTAATACGAGGCTCAGGCGGAAGTTTACACACATTGTGATATTTTAATAGTGATGATACTGATACAATGTATCCATGTCCTAGGTTAGATCAAGGAGGGACCCATGCGTGAGGAGAGTTTCTAAAGTGGTCAGCAAGATAGCCGTTCGGCATCATCACACATGCAGACACTGACGCAAGATAGTCTATTGTGCATGAGGGATCAGTCGCGCGCTAGGGACTTTTCAACTTAGTGCCGCATTCGTTGTAGGCTAAACATTTAAATAGTGGTGACCTATCCCAACTAATCTCCTCTTACTTTTTTCTGCGCGAAAACTAAAAACAAGTACAACAATGGTTTCCGCTGATGGCAATGGAAGTTGGTCCCATGTTGCGAAGGGCAGGGACAAGACACCGGTTAGATCACTAGCGAGAGAAAGCAGCAAGGGAAAAGGCTCATTCAATCAAGCTTCCTACGCAAAAGCTCCTGTGAAGCCCAAAATGCCTGAAAAATATCAGGGTATATCCATTTCTCAACTGGAACAGATCAAATGGTCAATGATAACGATCTCGACAGAATTTCAGAATCTGCTAGAGATATGCCCCAAATTGGCAGAAATTGATTTGGCCGAACTGGATCAGTACTACGATGAAGGACTCTATACTGATAAAGTAGAAGAGTCTGAGGTGGACAAGACCAAGACAAAGCCCATTTCCACTACCATTGTTGAGAACCTTGACATCAACGTCGCCCACATTATCAGAAACTCGCCAATCATACGTACTGCATGGGAGCTTAAGCACTCTTACCACGAATACCAGCTGCCAATTATAGATAGTATTATCAACTTTGAATCACTTCCTATGGCAGATACGTATGTTTCTCCCTACAAGCCGACTACCGCTGATATGGAAGGAGAAGAAAACAATATCGTGTACTGGCCGCCTCCCCTTCCTGTTATTACAGACAAGCGATTAGAGAACCAAGTATTCACTCACAAGTCTGTGGCTAATGAATTGGGGCTCTACCATCAGACCAGACACAACGAGAGACTTGAATTCATTGGCGATGCAGTACTTAACTTTACCGTATCTAATATCATTTACGAGTGGTTTCCCGACGCTAACGAAGGTGATCTTACAACAATGAGATCCCTACTAGCCTGTAACTCTACTCTGTGGGATGTCTCTACAATGTATGGCATCGACAAAAAATTGGAAACAAGATTTGAGATGATAAGTCAGGTTGACGGTAAAAAATCAAAGGTTGTTGCTGATATCATGGAAGCGTATGTTGGAGCCCTTTATACGGAAACTGAGGAAGGTCCTTCCATTGTTAAGGAGTGGTTGATTGAATTGTTCAAACCAATGATGAGGGAGCTTCATAAACAGAAGGTTGCTGAGGAGCCTATTGACCGTGAAGCGAAGCAGAGGCTGTATGCCGTTATTGGTATTCCAGATGTCGGGCCCGACTACGTCACGGTTATAGAAGGCAACAGTGAAAGCCCTTTCGTGGTTAGATGTGTAATGGGCAATGAAATCATTGGCGTTGGGGTTGGCAATTCAATCAAAACTGCGGGCATAAGGGCTGCTATGATGGCTCTCGGTTCTTCTGCTGTGATCTCTAAATGGATGACCAAGCGACGACAGAGCAACCTTGGATATGCTGTGATTGCACCTGAGTCTACCACAAGAAAGCAGGCTGCTAAATCACCCGCCGCTCTCACTGGTCCAAAGTCAGAATTGTATTCGATAATCGGGTCAGCTGAACAACGTCCTATTTACACTTGTATTCCCATTCCAGGTGGCTTTAAGGCTAAAGTAGCAATATTCGGAGAGTCTCTTGGAGAAGGTACGGGACGCACTAAGAAGTTGGCCGAGGCAGAAGCGGCCCAAGATGCTTTGACAAATAACAAAGCCACCATTGCTAGATGGGCGATTCCGACAAAAGCCTAGGCGCACCAACTTTCCATCTAGTCTTCGATTCTGTTCTTCATGTTTCCTCGGCGTCTGAGGCCCTGCCCCAGACCCCCGGTGATTGAGCCTTGCCGCACAGGGCCTTGTATCTTTGAATAAATGAAATTTTAAATAGTGTGAGTCCCCCCTTCTGCAAGGCATGTTCGAACAATGGGCCGACGACCAATTCTGTCGCATATACATCCGCCGTATCTGGACGCCGTCATGAACTTAAAGTAAGTGCTCACGGGCAAGCTCAATACCATCGGCCACATTCTGGATTCTGGCATCCAAAATGTATCCTTCGTCGTAAAGCTTCTTCAACTGTTCAGGTAGCTGGGCCAGAAGGACAGTGAAAGTCTCAATGAATTCTCCGTCCTCTAATTGAGGCTTCGGCGCCTGGTTGCGGGGATCGCTCAAGTCCACTGACACATGCACCATCTTCATGTTGGTATTACAAAATCCAGGATCATTGAACATTAGCGGGCTGATTCTAAACGCTTTACCATGATATCCGGTTTCCTCTAATAGTTCGCGCTCGGCACATGTTTCAATGGACTCATTGGGATCAAGCAGACCGGCTGGGATCTCAATGCACACTCCGTTGACAGGTGGTCTAAACTGTTTCTGTAGGAGAATTTCTTTGCCTGTTGGTTTATTCAAAATTGCAATGATACCAACCCCATCAACATCTGACCCTGCTACGCGAGTACGTCTCGAGCAGAACTCCCAGTCCCGTGGTTGACCGTTAACGTCATTGTAGTAGACCTTTTCATGCTACAACAGAGTTAGAGCGTCCAAGAATGATTCGAATCCTCAAACAGCCAGCCTTACCTTAACCCACTTAGCTTCAGCTGAGTCAATAAGTTTGACGTCAGTGATTTTAGCTTTTGAGAAATCCATTTTAAATAAATCAGCGTCCCGCGATGTGGTTCTGACGCCTGACTGCTAAGCTTGTGCACACCCTGTAAGTCAATAGATCGGCGGGTCACGTTACTTTGCTCCGAGTGCGAAACAATCTGTGGCAATAACGCCCGGTTATCGTACCTGAGATGTATTCGGTCTGCCTTAGCTTCCTAGTTATCCATACACAATGGCAGCTCAGTCGGTGGAACAGCTCAGAAAGAGCATCCAGGACTTGCTGGTAGAGTCTGGGGAATATGACAAGTACGTTACTGTGCGGGAAATAGCTATGGAGTTTTGCGTTTGTAACTAACCGACGTAATCAGAATGATGTCTTCATTGAGGAACCAGCTGCGGGAATCAGGTTGGTTCGATGATGTAAATGATCTGGCTCTGGGTTAGTATATTCTATCTGGTTTTGTGCAGGTTTTATTGTTTATTAACTGTCATTTCATAGAGGAGCTGAGTGGGCAAGAGAACCCAAATTTTGAAAAGGTTTCAAAAAATATCGAAGATCGGGCAGTAGGTAAGTTGCAAGTGTTCTCGGTAGCCAGGACTGTGTCAGTGGATCTTCTCGCTGAGCTCGGATAATTAGGGACAGGATTTTCAACAAGATTTTCAGCTGATTGTCTTGTGAGTGCAAGGGGGACCTCCGGCACACGATCCGTATCATCAATTAACAGACTGGTAGGCATGGTTCCTGATAAGGTCAAGCTGGATCTAATAGTCAAGATCAAATCTTTCTTAGACTCCAGCATTGAGGGGGCGCCATGATTTTATAAGGTAGGATCCGCTGAACTTCGGCCAGTAATTTCCTTTCTTGGAAGACAAAACTGGGATGGCCTATTGGCATCTTATTCAGACTTACGAACCGTCTGCATCACACTAATGCATCCACTGGATCACATTTCAGAGTTCATGTTTTTGTTCTTGTTTCGATATATACAGGAATAGTGGCTACTGGTTATATTGAAAGTCCAATGCTCCGACGCTCAGGTATTCGTATAGCGATCACTCGCCGAGAGTAAATCTTGTGTTCCCATTTATATTCGTTAATGAAAAGACATTTTATTCAATTCAATTTTTACATAATTTTGATATATCGCTGATATCGGTTTGATGATTATTGCGTATGTCACGTGATATTTGCACCAGTTTGTAGATGGGCGATTTCATCAGTTTGAGGTTCGAAGTTTACCAGTCGTTCTGACGACTTTGATTTGCGGGAACTTGAGCGAGTGCGACATGAGTACTCCGGTAGGTACTTCAAAAACTTTTCTCTATCTTCCTATGGAGTCGATTCACTAACACTATAGGCTGCTAAAAGGAATCTGGAACAGCAACTGGCTGCCCTGGCGGGCATCAGCACGAAGCAGGCCGCAGCAGTGCTGAAGAAGCATTCGTACAAGTTGAATCAGGCAGCAGATGCTGTTTTCAGCGGGGGCACTTCTACTGCCGCCTCGAATGCCCATAATGCTGCTTTGGAGAGCATATTTTCACAATACAAAGGTGAGTTTGGAACCTGGTTCCGTTCCCTCTGGCTTCACTTGGGCAGTATATGCCTGTGGTTGGAACTTGATCCATGTCGAGGATATGATTCAGATTCCGGAAGAAACTTTCTAACGTTTATCAGAGTCTGACTCTGCGGAGATAGGCATCGACGGAACCATAAAATTTATCACTGATCTGGGATTGGAGCTGGAAGATCCCGTGGTGCTCGCCATTGCCAAAGAGCTCCAGTCGCCGCGCATTGGATTTTTCACAAAAGATGGGTTTGTTGAGGGTTGGAAGAAGCTGAAGTATGTGGGAGTTTTACGATGGTCCAGGGCCGTTCCCGATGTGGTGGTCCCCCTCGAACGCAGCGAGAGGAGCAGTGGAGTCCGGGGCAGTGCCCGGCCGCCGGAGGCATGCCCTCAACCCGGTGGGGCGCATTCTGACCTGTTGTGCTCGCTGAGCAAGCGACTGAGCATAGATCTAACATTGTTAGCGCGACAACTTTGGATCAAATGGCCTCTGTTGTGAAGGTTTTGGATAACAAAATGAAGACGGATGATGAGTACTTTAGCGAGGTGTACCGGTTCACATTCGCCTACAATCTTCAGGAATCGCAGCGACTGCTTCGTAAGTATGAATTGGCAAGCGTGGTTTAGCGCAGAATCTAACGGACATCAGCATACGAAACAGCAGTTGCCAATTGGAATCTGCTTCTGAGTGGGAAGTTTGCGGCTCTCCCGCAGTGGAGCGAGTTTGTCCTTAATCAGTACAAGCGCAATATTTCGAAGGACGTTTGGAACATGACATGGGAATTCACCAAGCACTTAGCGACCGATCCGGAGCTCAAGGACTACAGTGATGAGGGGGCATGGCCCTCTGTTATTGACGAGTTTGTAGAGTACTTGAGAAGCCACCAGTGAGGCTATTTTTTATTTATAGACTACCCAAAATAAAAATTACCAAATACGTAGATTCAGCCAAAGTTCCTACGAAGTAGGAACTGCGAAGTCCGGGGCAGCGCCCCCACCCCCAGAGTAACACAGAAGCAGCACAACGTAAGACTAATTATGTATTATGAAGACTAGCAGTTACGAAGCTAGAACTCGGCTTTAGAAAGCTCGTAAGCAAAACCAAGAGTGAGCTTAGAATGTTGGAGCATGTGGTCGAAGTCGAGTACGTCGACAGTGTCGCGAGTAGTGTGAACATAGTGATCAGAGTTTGAGAAGGCAGACTCGATGACAAAGGAGCTGGGGTAACCGACCTTGGCAGCACTGGCGTGGTCAGAACAAGCGTAGCCACACTCGGTCTCGACGTAGCCAATGTCACAGTACTCATCAACAACGAGCCTGATGAAGTCAGTGAGGGCCTCGTCAACAAAGTCAGTAATGAGACCGAGCGAGTCCGGAGCACCATGTTCAGTGGTTCCTGCGGAGTAGCCAGTCATGTCCTGCTGCAGCATGGCGACAACGTCGACCTTATTCTTGGAGTAGCTGTTGAAGATATCCTGGGATCCCCACAGTCCAAGCTCCTCAGCAGAGTACCATTGAAACTCGAGAGTGTTGTCAGGCTCGAAACCAGACTCGGTGAGAACACGGAAAACTTCGAGAATGGTGACAGTGCCACTTCCGTCATCGTCAGCACCCGGGGCAGCCAACAACGAAGGGAACAGCAAGTTGATGGAGTCCTGGTGAGCTCCGACAACGACAACCTTGTCAGGGTTCTTGGTACCCGGGATTTGGGCAATAACGGACTTCTGAAGCCACGAGTGGTCAAAAAGACTCACACTGGCTTTGTAGGCAGACTTGTCAGCAATCTCTTTGACGTGGTCAAACAACCACAGAGAACTGTTGAGACCATACTCGCTCTTGGCGTAACGGGTGTGGAAAGAAGAAAACTCCACCAAAGTGGACTTGAGGTTGTCCTTGCTCAAATGCTTAGAGAGCTTCTTGACCTCGGCAGAGTATCCCACCTTCAAAGGGTACTCGACCGAACTGTTGATTCGGAGAGCAGCATCAGCAGCGGCCACTGCCAATTCAGAAGTCTCGGACACAGTACCTTCAGCAATAACACTGTTGATCTGGGCAATGTTGGAGGCGGAAGCCTCGTCGACAAGGTTGTAGAACTCAATGTGATCAGTGACATCGATGAACTTGCGGCCCTGGCGTTTAAGCTGGAGCATCTCGTCCTCAGTGGCCCAGATCTGCTCGGTCTCGCCCAACTGGAGAAGTCTTTGCTCGGAAGTGGCACCCAAAGGGAGTTGGACCTGTCCGTTCAACAAATCGGAAACAGTGCCTGAAAATCCCGCAACGAGACCAGAAACACTCAAGGCATTGGCAACACCAGCACTAGCAGTGAGCCCAGCAATGGCAGGAGCAAGGTACTTCATTTTAAACAGTACCACAAACAGCTCGATAATTCGAACTACAATAACAATCGCACAACAATTGCCAACTGAAACACAAATATTCGCGCTCGGAACTTCGATCCCTCTCAATCCTGGAAACAACCTTAAATAGATAGAAGAGGTCGAAGGCAAACAGTATAGATAATTTTGATGCCGTACAGGGAGGTCAAGATGCCTGTGCTTCGCTCCCGGCGGCTGCATGATTGCGTTATCGGAGCAGCTGCCGCATGGGGGTCGGCCCCGGCCCAGGCTACTGCTTCGCGGGAGGTATTGCGTTGAGTGAAGCCACAGGTTATTTTGTTTAATGAGGGCCGACAGCCCTGCTAGTGGAGTTGAGGAAACGGGGGCCAGGAACAGCAGCTCGCGACTCTCTCTCGGCAGCGCCTTTCTTTGCTGTTGGCTATTCCTTGCAGTGCATGCATGTCAGTTGTAGACACTGGCCCTGTTTGGTAAGCAACGAACGGCGCTGGCTGAAATAGGCAACAATATTGCTGTTTCGGGCGCTCATTAAGTCTGGTAGACCCTGCGTCAAGCGTGCTGGCGTGTGTTCGCGGACTCCAGCTCCGGCCCCGGCGGTCGGGGTCGGGTCTCGCGTCCAGCTACTGGGGATTGCCCATGGGCTCCGCTCCTCCGCTTGGCGGAGGCTCCCCCGATACAGGACAGTCTGGCTAGGTAGCTTAACAGGCTCAACGTCCATGTAATCTGAGTTACATAAGAGTCAAACAAAGAAACGGCAGGAAAATGATGCCCGCAATTCTTTACGATGCTGATTAATAGCCAGTCTTGGGCATGTCTTACCAGCCAAGAACTCAGCCAGGACGACCGCGGATTGTCTTCCATGACTGTTAGAGTGGTAATGCATGCTTTAAGTAGATCTTGCATATGAGCAAGATAAGATCCGTTACCAACATGACTACACGCCAATTGATAAAAAGAGCAAAATCATTAGTGGGACAAGTAACGACCTACACCCTCCCAAGTGCGATGTAGCTGATCGCTTCCTCACGGTAAATGTAAATGGAAATGTAAATATTTTGACCTCGTCACGCCATGCCTATCTATATAGATACTTCACAAACGCGGCTGGCGTGCACTTCGCGTCTTGCTATGCTATTCTCTCTGTTCTCAGATGTCGTCTAGCTCCAGACCAATCACTCTGATCCTGGCGGCGGCTGTGCCGTCCCTGGCAATAGGGAAAGGTGGAACTCTGCCATGGAAGCTTGCGAATGAAATGAAATATTTCAGACAGGTCACGACTAATGGCATTGTGATCATGGGACGCAAGACCTGGGACTCGATTCCACCCAAGTTCCGACCTCTGGCGAATCGCACGAACGTGGTCATAACACGGTCCCCAGAACAGCTCAATGTTCCAGAATCTGTAGTGGTTGCATCGTCTTTGGAAGAGGCCCGGTCCAAAGTGGCTCATATCGATGGGCGACTGTTTGTTATCGGGGGAGCAGAGCTGTACAGAAGCGCTCTCCAGCTTCCATCCACCAAAGACGTGTTACTAACAGAAATATCGCATGACTTTCCCGGGTGTGACGCGTTCTTTGATTATTTTCCGTGGTACGCCTCTAATTCGCCGGTTTCTGCGGATACCGAGTGGACTCGGCGGCCAATAGAAGAACTTGAGCAGTTCGTCGGCCGTGAAGCGCTCAAAGAAGCCGATGCGCAAGGGACCGTACAAGAAAAAGATCTCTCGTATACATTCACCCTATGGAGCCGGGCCTGACCGATTCTGTCGACCCATTGTATTCTATTCCTTTGCGTCGCCGAGCGTCGAGCAACGGGCCTGGAGCAGCGCCTCAGCCGAAGACGTAAACCCACCTCAGTCTTGTACTTGTATGTATATATATGCACAAATAAATACGACATGATACTACAAAAGCCCAATATCAACACAATCAACAAAAAACATAAGAAGACAATGTAAGAAGAATAAAAAGTAAAAGAAAAAAAGAAAAAAAGAATAACGTCAAATTGTTTTGTCATATCACTCGTTCAAGTTCGTCATCATTACTCAAATCATTAGGAAATATAAACCTTGTTTATAATGGCTATTTCCCGACACAGAATATGCCAGTCGACCTCCCTCAGCCAGCCCTCGCCGTTCTGGCGATTCATTTCTTCCCATTTAACCAGTTCATACATGAACCGAAGATTGGGCTGGATAATCACATTCAGTCGTCGAACTCGTACAAATAAATACGCTCGTGGCAATCCCACACTTAGTCGTTTCATGACTTCCGCTATGCACACAGTGGCCGACCGCGAAACACCTACTCTACAATGGACTAGAGTGGGCTCGCCGGCCTTGTACCCTTCGTCTATGAATTTCAGACATGCTGCCAATGAGTTTGTCAGGGCATCTACTCCATCGTCTTGAATGTTATCCATGTACATGACTTGTGAGAGGCCCTCATAAGGTTCATGGAATATAGAGCCGGACGAGTCAGATGCTCGGGTGTCATTTTCATAGCTCATCCACGTCAACGACTCCCCCACACTGAGGATTCGTTTGATTCCTAGTTGAACCAGCATTTCTGGGTTCTCTGCGTGGTGAAGCGAGCCAAGATACATGTGAGGTAGAATTTTGGAAGGCAGGCTTCCGTCTAGCTTTACAAACCACGCGGGCATTTCATTTGATATTTGCATGTTGTTCGTAACGGCACTAGTTTCCTTGTAGACAGCACCGTTGTTTTTGTAAAACTTACTCGTTGGAATAGCAGGCGAGTGTTCCAACAGCACTCGTTCCAAGGCCATTATTACAAGCACATCGACAGTAAAACTGAAAAACGGCCGGTTATACTTCACATGTAAGTCGATCCAGGCCTGAGACGAGCTGACACCAGTAGCATAGATGGTGTATGCCAGAGCCAAAAGGCTAGTCTCCGTGTAGCCATCGTTGCAATATATAAGGACACCGGCCAGTCCGTTTCGATGAGGCACTTTCGAGCGCAAATAAAGCAGTTTGCAAAGGCTAACAATTGCGAAAAAGACATTGTCGTTACACTCGGACAGAGGAATCGAACCAGATGAGGGGAATTGAATGGAAAGAGGTGTCAAAGTTGTCGTTGTCGGAGTCTTGTTCTCAGCACAATGAATAATTGTCTCAGCCTCTTTGATGTACTGATCAAGAATCTGGAAGGGAGGCAATTGCGGGCCTTCAAAGCATTCAATGAAGGTAGCCCAGTTTCTAGTTCTAATTGATTCATCAATGGCAGCTGTTCCGACCGGAGCCTGGCACATGTCGATATATGTTTCGAAGTCCACAGTGTTCCCAAGCCACACACCTCCAGATATTTTGTTATTAGTGACATCACAGGCAATAGGCGAAGCGCTTGACATCATGGACATCTCGACTCGCTCATGGAACAAAAAGTTAGAATCCCAGTTCTTGAGACGCACCTCTTCTTCATCAACAACATGCGAATGCGGAGGGATAGAGACAGTATGAGGGGCCAGGTTCAGCATTTCATCGACTGTAGCATTGCAGACAAATGTCCGGTACACACCGATGTGCGGATTCGATAGCCGAAAGTCTCTCTGGGCCTCGCTAACAAGAGCAGCGATTTTCCTAGCATAAGCTCGATCTTTCGGGTCCGGAGCATATACACAGATGTTCGAAAGGGTAGCCCATTTAGCGACCTGGATCTGAAAATTTCGCAGTGAAATTCCCTCAGGAGGGTCAAGATAGAGGAATTTGCCAATATAAGGGGTGTCGATACTAGCGGCATCGGCGTCAGAATCATCCATCATGTCGAAGTCAGTATCGTCAATTCCGGTGGAAGAGTCACCTTCTCCGGTAATAGTCTCTTTCCGGGCTTGCTTTATATAATTTACAGCGTTCCTAGCAGCATTTGTCGTTTCCTGCGAAGCCGTCGGCAAGCCATCAGTCTCTACAGTAAGTGAGGACGGACCATCAGTGGCCATAGCGTGATCGTCAGCCGGTTCATTCACAGTGGAGATATCAGCTTCAGTCAAATCAGTAGTACCAGTAGATACAACAATATCTCCTACTTTCTCTCCAGCTGTGCTTCGTGCTATATCTCGTGCTGAATCTTGTGCTGTGTTCGTTACGGTGTCGATTACGGGGTCAGTTACGGTGTCGGTTGCAGCGTTGGCTACGGCGTCGGTCACAGTGGTGACGGTTGCGGTGGTGATTCTCCACTCGTCTAGTTCGTCATCGCTCAGAGCATCTTTGCAAGCAAGTATTTCGTCCACGCCCACTGTGCCAACGAGAGTGCCGTAGAGGTTGTGTTCGTCGCCTACTTTCAAAATCATCAGTCCCTGGATATTGTCGGGAGTCAAAAAGATCGAGGAATCGTCGAGCAGATCTTCAGTGGCTTGCGACAAGTCGAAGTACACCCCTGAGCTATCACGGTACCTCTTCAAGGGGTCAAGAAACGCCCGCTGGCAGATATTTTTCGGGTGCAGACCGTGCATCCAGGGAAATACCGAGTCCACCTCGGGCAGATGCTTGGAATAATGGTAGTCTATAGCTGAAGCCAGAGTTCGAGCTGATATAAGAGGGATTCTAGTAGTGGCAGTCTCCAATGCAGTGACTGATAAGTTGAGAGGATTGTCCAAAGGTGCAACAGGCGGAGGTGGCGTCTCGGACTGCGATTGCGGCGGCGACTGCGATGGAGACTGGGATGGAGATACCGACTTGTCAGATGTGTCGGCAGATGATGTGGACATGGACATGGTCATATCCAGAGGCTGGTCTTCAATGAGTTCGGCGGGAGTGTCTTTTTCAGGCGACTGAGGCGGCGTTGCCGGCGCGCTCTTAGCAGCCGGTATCACCAGCGGATCTATGCTGTTGAACCCATTGCCAGAAGGCGGTGTCAAAAGACTCGCATTGGCGCCCGCATTGATCTTGGGAATAGGCGGCAGCGGGATGTTAAAATGAGTAACGCCATTACCAGGATCAAGCTGTGGATTTGTAACTGAACTGAAATTTGAATTTGGATTTAGACTTGAATTTGGATTTGAGCTGGGCTCGGGCTGGACAGGAGGCGAGCGGGAATGCGACTGACTGGGTGACCGCGAGCTGGCTCTTGAGCTGGTTCTCGAACTGGCAGGCACTGCGCTGATGGAACCAGATACAGAGCCGGCGACCAAGCCAGGAACCACGCCCGTGGCCGTGGCCGAGGCCGAGGCCATAACCGCTCCAGCGCCCAGATCAGACTGGTAGCGCTTCTGCTTGGCCGGGTTGATCCGCATGGCCTTGATATGCAGTTTGGGCTGGATGTCGATCTCGTCGCTGTCGGACTGGGCAGTCGGAGCCATCGTTCCCGGCCCCTTCGCGGCAGCTGGCGACACAGATCCATTGGCGGCTCGTTTGGCCCTTCGCGAACGGCGCAACGGGCTGCCGAGGTTCAAAGAAAGGCCATTCCCTGGCGATACCGGCGGGCCCAGTTCGCCAGCGCCGCTGCTCAGCTCCTCCGAGTCCGAGCCCGGCACCGGCGCTACTGCCACGCCCAAAAAGGCCATACTCCTACAAATAGAGGTCTGAGAAGCGGGTTCTGCGCTTTCTGTTAGAATGGCGTCCACCAGGCAGGTGCGAATGTCTCCGGCGGCCGGGGCGGTGCCCCGAACCCCGCTACTACTCTCGCTGCGCCCGAAGAGGGCCACGCCCGGGAGCCGGCTCGCGCAGTGAGGACAGCGGGGTCCGGGGTAGCGCTCCAGCTGGCGGAGGCCTGTGGGGAAGACTGTACGTACCGTGAGAGACTGGAGTGGATTCGGCTCGCGGACCGAGTTGAAGTGATGTTGAAGCGGGGGGTTCGCTGCGCGGAACGAGGGGAGCGGGATACGGGCTGAGTCGGGAAAGGTCAAGTCGGCGGGTAGGACCTGGGCAGGTCTGGGGTTGACGGGGTCCGGGAAGGGTGTCCAGAGCCGTGTAAGCTCTGGGTTGGTGAACAGGTCGACAGAGATGGAATGCAGCAAAGCGGGCCGAGATGCCAGTTCCAGTTGCGCGTGCTCTGACTGATAAGAAGCAGAGTCAGCGGCGAGTGTTTCAGGCGGTCCAGAGTCAGACGGGAGGCGGCCCAGTGCGAGGTCGGGTGATACGGCGGGCGGCCTTGGATCTCAGGTGGCTTGAAACTTGGCTGATATCCGATGGAAAAAAGCTAGTCACTGGGTGAGAAAACAGAGAAGCAGCAGCGGAGCAGAGCAGCAGCGCACTTAAGACAGTGCTGTTGCATATGCCGCACGTCTGCTGCAGCTCCCGGCTGCGCTTTGCTCTTTAACCTGCGCTGATAAGCCGGTGCCCCTCACATCGGGCCGCCAGCCTGGAGCGGGGCCCTAACCTGGGTACATGGGCCGCCCATCCTGGCCGTACTGATCCTGGCCGTACTGATAGATCGGCCAGCGCCGATTTTCCAGTCTCCCCTGAGACGGCTGGCCCCACAGCCTTGCCGAGCGGGGTGCGCGGGGGGGGGGGTCCGTCCGGTCCCTCTGTTTACATTATACCCTTTCCGGTCGGCCGGTTCCTGCGCTCCTAGCTCCAGTGTCACCATTCCCAGATGCTGGCGGGCTCTCCAGCCAACCTGCGCCCACACCACTCGCGCGCCGGCCCGCCAGCATGCTGGCCTCGACCTCGCAGGCGCCTTTCCAGCCACCGGTTCCCAAAGCACTGGTACCGCAGCTCCGGGCCGCTGCCAGACCCACCGGCCCTGCTCCCCCTCCTTGGGAATGGCCCTCCTGCTAAGCAGGAGCCACGGGGTCTGGGACAGCGCCCCAGCGCCCCAGCCTCCGGAGGTCGGAGGATGCCTCCGGCGGCCGGGCTCCGCCCGGACCTGGTAGTTCCCGCTTCGCGGGAAGCGAGGAGCGCGGCCAGCAAGCAAATGTTTTAGAAGCAAGTTTTAGATACTACAGAAACAGGAACAGAAACTACGTGTGCGAGGAGGGGTGTGTGGGGCCGGAGGGCGCTAGTTAGCTGCGTACCAGGCCCGGGCGTAGATATCGATCTCGTTCAGCATAGACAGCTTCGTGGGCCGCCAGCCGGTGAGCGAGGCGAAGCGGCTGCCGGAGCTGTTGACAGTGGTGCTGAAGGCGCGGGGGAAGATCCCGTCGGGGCCGTCGGGAACCTTGTACTCAATGGTGCCGGTGAAGCCTAACGCGCGAGCAGCCAGCTTGTTGATGTGCGAGACCGACTCGTAACTGGTGGTGAGGTCGAACACAGGGTACGCCTTGGACAGGATAGGCAGGCTCTCAACGGCAGAACGGAACCCCTCGCCGACATCGTCGACGTGGATCAGAGGAGCAATGGAATCACCGTCAATTGGGATGGTGGCAGTCGAGGCGCTGCTCTTGATGGCAGCAGCAATGCCGCCCCATGGAAGGCCCCAGATGGGCGAGATGCCACCGTAGACAAGACCGGGTCGCACGACAATAGTGTCGAAAAGGTCATTCAAGGCCAGGATCTCGTCCTCCAGAGACGGTCTCCAGGCCACCAACTCAGGGGGACTGGTAGTGCCACGGTCAGTGCCCACCAGCTGCAGATCATTGACAGGGTCCAGAGAGCTGCCGTAGACCCACATACCACTACAGTAAATAAAACCAATTTTGTTGGACGGGCCGTGAGCGAACTTCTCGTTTCGGGCCTTAGCCACGGGAGCCAAGTCAGCTAGCAGTTTCTTCGTGGTGGCTGGGGGCCCGGCAATGTCAATAATGACATCAATCCTGTACTTCTCCACCTCCTTGACGTAGGAATTGGACTCATCAATCGACCCTTCAATAGGCGTGATCTCCTTCTGGGCCAGGGCCTTGGCCTTGTCAGCAGTTCGAGCCAGCCCAAACACACGGTGGTTGTTCTTGCGGAGCGAGGACGCTGTAGCAGCTCCAATGTAGCCAGTAGCGCCAATAATCAGAACGTTCACCATTTTGATTCCCAGGCTGACTTGTGAGACGATAAACGAGAAAACAAGACGTGCGACGACTGTAGCAGAATCAACTTGAATGGTAATAACAAGGGGCAACTAGGAGATCTGGGGGTCCTTTTATAGTTAGTTGGTCGGTCAGGGACTAGCTGGATCAATCCCTGCTCAATACGGAGTTAAGCTAGGACTAAATTAAAATGCATTTGTCACAATAGCTAAACCCAGTAATCCCACAAGTTACTAATTGACACACCGGACACAACATTGCACAACAGTAATCGTGCGGGCTGGAGCAGACGCGCTCAGGTTTGGCTATACGTCCGACCGGAGATAATGCAGGGCCGCCGGAGTTTATCTGTTTCCAGTTTCGGGGTCAATTGAGAGAGCGTCTCCAGCGGCTGGTGCGCTGCCCCGGACCCGGCTGCTCCTCTTCGCTGCGCTCGAGGAGACTACTCCGCCGAGAAAAGTCACTGGGAGCAGCGCTTGCGCAGCTAGCATAGCGGGGACTGGGACAGCGCGCCCCGGCCGCCGGAGGCATGGCCAGGGCCCCCAGCGCCGATCTGTGCCTTGCTTCACGGACTTAAGCTCGGTGCGCACCGATTAATAATACAACTGCGATTCTGTTTTAGTCTTCGCATTTGTAGTATTATTTGTATTTTAGTGTTTGTAGAAATCTTACCAAATTGTAAATAGATACTGATGTTAGAATTTGTTTTGCTGCCTGTTGGATAGGATAGCCGCGGATCTTAGCGGACATCAGCGGACGTCCACGGACGGACCTATCCTAGTGCCCTGTGTGATCCGTGAGACATGGTGGCATAGTGATCTAATTGACCAGGGGAAGATGGACACCCGTGGACTTTGTGATAGGAGGATGGCGAGCACGTCGTTCGGCTCGGTAACTCTCCAAGAAAATCATGTCCCAGATGTTAACGCCGACCCACCAGTTCTGGTACATGACCCTACAATTGCGGATTCTCTGGTGAACCCAATAACAAGTGTTTGAGATTATGCTGCCGCCTGGAGGGCCAATGTCGGGCTCACAGGGTTCAGGCGTTGGGTTCTCCGGAGTCGGATTCTCGAGAGTTGGGTTCTCAGGAGTGGGGTTCTCGGCAATGTCAGACATGCTCAATTAGAAAACACTGGCAGAAGCTCTTCAGTTGTTGGTTGCACTTTCCAGCTTGGTCTTTCCAGCTGTGCCGGACGGACTTTGGAAAGGTTCAAAGACTCGTACTTATACTCACTCTCAGCCATACGAGAGACCATTAATTTGTTATGGATCGAGCATTCATGTTAAACCGACACGGCAATTTCCCAGCTGAACATTATGTGGTCATAAATAAAATTATAATATATACTAAACCAATACACCATTAACTAGCATCGTTTGTTGTGTTGTGTCATTTCTCCCAGCCCATAGCCTTCGCCAAAATACCATCAGTCACCCGGTCAAAGCGGTCGATGGCACCAGAAACGCTGTCTAAAGCCGGGCGCACATCGAGAATGAAAGTGGGCATGCCGTCATCGGTATCAGGACCGGCATAATAATCGATAACATAACGGACCTGTTTCCAGTCGGGCTCGCCATCCGATCCCTTGGCTGCAGAGGCCCGCAACACTGTCCAATCATGACGATCAAACGGCAACTGGGTTCCATATTTTGCAGGAAACACTTTGCCGAGAATCTGGAGCATCTGAGCACGAGGTGAGATGTCATCTGGTCGACCGGTGAACTTCAGCAGACGCGGGTGGACGCTGGACTTGCGAGTATATGGCTCCTCCCACTTGAGAATCTCGTCCCAGGCACCTTCGTTGAGAAAGTTATGCACATCGACCATGGATTCGACGGCATCTTCAGCTATCTCGCCGCCGCCCTTGCGCAGCATGGCATTCAGCATCTGCTGGGGCGAAGGATACTCCCACACCCCGTCTCCTTCCGTTGTCCCCTTAGGAATCGACGACATCGTTCGCTCAGTAGGAAGCGCCAGCTTCTGGCCCGGAGCCCGCTGAGACGACAGATCCGGCATGTTATTCAACGGATTAATATCCGAATGCCCATTAGGCGTACCACTGCTGCCAAATGAGGCGAACGACCGCCACCAACTGCTGCTGCCGTTGCCGCTGCCGTTGCCTACAGCACTGCCGCTACTGACGCCGGCGCCGGAGCCGGCTTCCGTGAACTTCGAATGGTCCACAGGACACTTTGCCTCAGCACTGCTCTCAGCGAACTTCTTTGCGAACTTTGAATGGTCGACCGGACACTTCGCCTCGGAACCCTCCTTCGGGGCAAACTGGCTCGCAAACTTGCTGTGGTCTACCGGACACTTGCCCGAGCTTGAGCTTGAGCTCTGCTGTCTCTGTTAGCTCTGTAGGCTTGTGGGATCGCCTCCAGCGGCTGGGCATCTACCCCCGAGTCCGTGCCTCCTCTCACTCCGCTCGAGGAGAGCCCTGCCACCGCGAGGCTCCAGGTCCAGAGATAGAGCCAAGGGTGCGTCCCTCCTCGAGCGCAGCGAGAGAAGCCACGGGGTCTGGGGCGGCGCCCAGCCGGCGAAGGCATGGACGGGAAGCGCTTACCGTCGGCGTAGCAGGGACCTGTGTGACAGCGCCCTCACTTGAATCAGCCCAAAACCAACCCATATCGTAACTTCACTAAGTGCGAGAAGCTCGCTAGATCCGGATCAGCCAAAAAATATATTGATCATGCACGGCGCTATGCTTATCGTGCCGACTGCAGATGCGCAGGGTCCAAGACCCCCTGAGCCGGGGAGACGCCTCCGGCGGCCGGGGCAGTGCCCCGGACCCCGTGGTGCTCGCTACGCGAGCCGCCACTCCCGGGGAGGGGGAGGGGGAGGGGGTCGGGTAAGACTTCCCTGGCTCTGGGCTCGCATCCAGAGGCAGCTGGCTCGTTCTTAGGCGCCCCGGGGCCAGGGAGCAGGTCCCAGACCCTCCCACTCCCTAATCCCGGTGATAGGCCTCCTCGAGCGCAGCGAGAAGAGCCACGGGTCCGGGCAGGGCCCAGCCGCCGGAGGCATCCCTCCCCCGCCATGGCCCCGGGGCTGCACAGCCTCACACCCTTGCCCTACTTCACATGTTGGTCAGTCGTACCAGCCAGGCAGATATCGACGTACACTACACAGAATCAGGAGCGATTCAGCGAATCGACAGCGAGAGAAGAAGCGAAGCAGGATGTCGTTGCAGCTGAGCAGCGGCCTTAAGGACCAGGATCTGGCCACGGTGCTGCAGGACCTGGTGGTGCGGTTCGTGATCAATTGCCCGCCGCAGGACCTGGCGAGCACGGAGCGAGTGTTTTTCCAGCTGGAAGAGGCGCAATGGTTCTATGAGGACTTCTGTCGCGTGGAGTCGCCGTCGCTGCCGTCAATGAAGATGAGGACGTTTGTGGAGCGCATGTTCACGTGCTGCCCTATCCTGTACCTCTACAGCCAGGACATGCTCACGGACCTGACCAAGTTCCAGAGCTACAAGAACCTGATTCCCGTGCGCGGAGCCATCATCCTGAACAAGAAAATGAGCAAGGCACTGATGGTCAAGGGATGGCGTTCGGACTCGCCTTGGGGGTTCCCCAAGGGCAAAATCAACAAGGACGAGGCCGACGAACTGTGCGCCATCCGCGAGGTGTACGAGGAGATCGGCTACGACATTTCGCCGTTCCTGGTGCCCTCGGACTACGTCGAGGTCACCATCCAGCAGAAAAGCATCCGTCTCTACATCGTGCGCGGAATCCCGGGCAATACCCACTTTGTGCCCCGCACCCGTAAGGAGATCAGTGTAAGTGCGCTGATGGCGGGTGCCTCTGGCGGTCGGGGGCGCTGCCCCGAACCCCGCTGCTCCTGCTTCGCAGGAGGCTAATCCCAGCAGAAAACTACTTCCCCAGAAATTGGCCTCCTCGAGCGGAGCGAGAAGAGCTACGGGCCTGGGCAGCGCCCGGCCGCCCAGGGCTAGCACTAACGGCAGCGTAGAAGATAGAATGGCACGACGTCAAGTCGCTGCCGACGTATTCGAAGAACAGGCAGACGGGTGAGACGAAGAACAACTATTATATGGTGGCGCCGTTCATGTCTGGGCTGGCCAAGTACATAGCGAAGGCTAAGGGTCTGGCGTCCAGTCTGACGAAGTCCGAGACTAAGGCACTGAAGAATCTGCTCGGCGTGGGCAAGCAGCACGGGAGTGCCGTGGCCAATGTGGTTGCTCAGGACGATAATGACGAGGCTGCTTTCCATCTGCTGAGTCTGCTTAAGGGCACCACCGCGGCGCCACTCTCGGCAGCCACGGCCGTAGGCTCTCATGTTGGAAACGGTGGTAATGAGGCGAGCAACAGCGTATCGGGAGTTTCAGACTCTGATACAGGTGTGGTGTCGAATGTGCAGTCGGACAGAAAGATTTTACTGGACCTTGTCAATAAGGGCAGCGGTGGGCTTAACGAGACCAGCAGTGAAGAGCGTCAGCTGGAGAGTGCAAAGGAAATCCTCAGTCTGCTGAGAAACGAGCTCGATCCCGCGCAGTCCCAAGTCGTTGCCCCGATTCTGCAACCTTCGCCTTTATTTCCTGGGCCTGGTGGCGCTGGGCCGTTGCCTTATGGCATGTACCCGCCTATGCCACCTCCCCCGCACCTCGGTAGCGGCGGTGCGCCGCCGCTGCCACCACATGCTCATCCCATGATGTTCCCGGGAATGGGATTCATGCCACCACCACCTTTGCCGCCTCAACAAGTTGTTGGCGAGCCGGCCAAGATTCCGGCCGTCTCGATAAACGAGCTCGAGTCGCACGAGGAGTTTTTGGAAATCAAGCCCGATTATGAACCCCCAGCACCACCACCCATGCCACCGCACATGTCGTCGCTGTTGTCGCTGCTCAATTCTCGCAAAGGCGGTCATAAGAAAACCCCTTCCAACAGTGGTAGTATCGATTCCAGCCATAATATCAATAGTGATAGCGGCAACGCTGAAGCATCAGGTAAGACAGTGACTGACAGCCCCAAACCGGTAGATAGGAGATATGACTCGATGAATAGAGCGAACAAGCTGATTCAACTGAGCGATATTCAGGGACCGAAGTCGGGTCAGAGCGGCGGCTCAGCGCTATTGTCACTTCTCAGCAAAGAAACCATTTCCCAGCAGCCAGTCCAGAAAAAGAATCAAGAATCACCAAATGGCAATTCTCATGGCCCAGAGGACGAGCAAGGGGCGGTTAGTAGCCGGGAACTGAAGCCGGGCGACTCGTTAATGGACCTTTTGCAGCCCAAGTCGGGGTCGCTTCCCTCAGCTCTCGGTGCGAACAGCAGCATTAGCTTTGACAATCAAAGCACCATAGCAACGAATGGCAGCAACAGCGCTACTTCGCTGATGGCATTGCTGAGAGACCCACTAGTGTCATCGACGAATGAATCCGCTTTCACGAACGCTCCTCTGAACGTAACACAAAGCCCTTCGCCAATATATTCGGCGTCGCAATCGCAGGGACAGTCGCAGGGGCAGTCTCCCCAGGTCTCTTCAGAATCAGGACTGGACTTAATGGGAATTCTGAATCCTGGAAGAGCGCGTAACCCCGTCAGCAGCGAGCAGCCAACTGATGGTGCCTCATCGTCACTCATGGATCTTCTGGGCGTCCGTCCCTTGACCTCGCCTTCAACGAACAGAAGGAACTCCAATCCCCTGCTATTTGATAGCAGTATTGTGTCGAGCTCTATCGCACGCCAGGGAAATGATCCTGAATTAGCGTCCTCATCTACACTAGTAGCGTCAGCTGTGTCTACGCCTGCACCAGCACCGGCTCCAGCACCAGCACCAGCTGCAGTTCCAACACCGGCGCCTGCAAGCACATCAGCATCATCATCACTGATGGATCTGCTCAGGCCCAGAACCTCTCCGGCGCCAGCTCCAGAGCCAGCGCCAGAACCAGCGCCAGAGCCAGTACCTGCACCAGCGCCGCCACCATCGTCGCTGTCTCCGGTGGACAAGTCGGAATCGCTGGACGCGTCTCGGTCATTGATGGAAATGCTGAGTGGTCCCAGTTCCAGTGCTCCAGCCTCCCGTCCAGGTTCTGGCCAGGGCCCCATCTCTAAGCCGGAAGCGACTTCGGCCACTCCCCCTACCGCCACATCAGCAGACAACGCTACGAGGCCCGGCAGCACTTCTCAGTTCAACCAGTACGCTTCGCGTTCACTCATGGACATGCTCAATAGCGCCAATAGCCCTCGCATTGACTCGACTCCTACTCCGCCTCCCGTGCCTGTACCGGCACCAGCTTCTGCCTCTGCAGTGGAACCCGCGACTGCTGTACCGGAAAAGGGTCATACTGGCCCAGCCGCTGACAGCTATGCTTCACGCTCTCTAATGGACATGCTGAACAGCCACAGCCCGCGCTCGACGCCCGGACCCACCGAGTCCCCCTCGCAGAGCAGCGCCGCCGCCCAGCACATTGGACCGGCTGCCACCTCGACCCCGCGATACGGAGCAGTAGGCGAGGCACGAGGCTCGCAGCCCAACCGTCAGTCCAGCTCTGGCCAGAACCTGCTCAACCTCCTAAACCTCGGCCAGAGCTCACCCGTAGCCGACAGCACGCCCTCACCGACCCTCCCATCACTCGGGCCGGCACCGGTCCCTGTTACCCCCGCCACGGCCACCCCCGCCCTGGCACCGGCACCGAGGCCAGAGCAGTCCTCCATTGAGCCCCAGAAGTTCCTGACCTTCCTCAACGATTTTGCCAGCGGCGCCTACGCCTAGACAGCAGCTCTGTACATAGCATTCCACCTGCACCGGCTATAAATGCTTTCACACCACCCCACATCACACGCCAGACACGCCTCCGGCGGCCGGGGCGCTGCCCCGGACCCCATAGCTCCTCCGGGAGCCGCCGCTTCCCGCAACGAAACACAGCGAGGTCCGGGGCAGACCCCGGCGGCCGGGGTCGGCCGGGGCAGTCTCTGTAGCTCTTCTCGCTGCGCTTGAGGACGGGTAACACCTCTGGAATCGCCCAGAAATAACGACATCGGTTGCGACAGTGACGTCGAGCTGTACCAGCCGGAACGAGTTAGGTTGGTCGTATCGGAGCTGGCGCGGCAGCGTCTGAGCACCGATGTGGTGGAACCAAGCTCGCACGCAGGCTGAGCGGGCCGGGGAGCAGCCGACAGAGGATCGTGGGTCAGAGGCGTCTGTGGTACCGCAGTCGCGGAGCACTCGTGTTTCGGCAAGAGGTAATATTAAACCTCAAAAACAGCAGTGCTGTGAAACCAGTAAGGAGCGGCAGGCAGATATGCATTGCTAAAATTGCGAGACAACGGTTTTTATGTATAAGACCAGGGTGGGATACGTGCGTCTCTGTCTCTATAGCGATAGAGCCGCTAGCCTGATCGGTCTTGCATCATCGAGACATCTGTACGTGAGCTTGATTAATCACGGAGATGCATGGCCATGCTGGGGCTGGCGCTTGCTCTGGTGGTGGGTCAGGCCGGCCAGCCGATATAGCTCGGTCGATGCCCGGCTAATGCTGGGGTTGGCATGCTGGCCAGTTTCATGACTCCGGCAGCCGGGTCGGGCCGGGTCGGTTGCTGAGGCCCGGTGCCTATGTTACTGATCCCTGCTGCATGCCCGCCCGCCAGTTCTCTAATTGAGCGCCGTCACCGGAAATCGAGCGCATAGGAGAAGCGTGTTTCTGCCGGCTGCCTGTCTCCACGCGGGGCCGAGACTGGCCAATAGACTATATAGAACGACTGGTGACCCTTCCGACCCTTCCCCTCTCCCCACCTGCGCCTCCGGCGGCCGAGACCCCGCAGCTCCTCTCACCACGCTTGAAGAGGGTTCATGCTTCCGGGGATAGCTGCCTCGCGAAGCTGGGGGGGGATGCCTCCAGCGGTCGGGACACTGCCACAGACCCAGCAGCTCCTCTCGCTACACTGGTGGCCTGATGCCCCCGGGAGTAGTTGCTTCGCGAAGTGAAGCCCAACGGGGTCCGGTGCTGCGGCCCGGCCGCCGGAGGCGTGTTAACGGGCCGTGAGGACGTCAAGCAGAGGGCATGTTACACTATTAAACTTCAGGGCGCAAGCGAAACCTAGAATAGAGTTGGGCCGCTGGACGAGGAGACACGCGTGGGGCGGTTGTTATCATGGCTTCCCAGACAGTTCGTGAGTTTCACCATCTGCTCGGCAGTGTTTGGTGAGATCGCAAGGGAGGCAGAGCGATCTCAATCGCGGCAGGCAGCGTCGAGCTGTTACTGGCACACTTCGCACGAAGCAATTGATTAATTGTCTCAGATAGACAACAGCAAACATCGTTCCTGACGAGCGCTGGGGCTGTTCCTGAATCATACACGATCTTTTAATTTAACACTACCTGATGTGGTCACGATCGATGGTGCTCCGGTCAGATCCTTCCCTTTGCACGCGGGCCATGTAAGCGTGGGTTTGAGCGTGGCCTGAGCGCAGCGCTGGCGCAGCAGATCAGCCAAGGGCGAACAGGGCGAAAAAATACAAAGCTGGAAGCACGCACGTATCTACGCAAGCGTACTCTAACAAGCTGGCAGGCTAGCTGGCCAGCTGGTATATATAGGTCCGTCTATGGCCGGCGCAATGACTGGCTGGGCGTCAGTCAAGCCCGGTCAGCAGCCAGACAGCGGGACGCCCGGTTCCCCCTGACCTCGCGAGGCCCCGCCGGCCCCACCTGTTCCTCTGAAGGAGAGGAGCCAAGCCTGGGCTGGGTTCGGGCACTTCCTTGCTGGACTCCAGTCGCTCATGCGAGGATCGCAGCCAACTTCCCACGCCAGGGGTCGACCAGCCTGACAGAGAAGGCACAGCCTGAATACGCAGGGGACGCAGCAGCCCGCCGCCTCGATGGCTGCTCCTCCTCTCCGCTCGGGGGTGATGCGGCCTACGGCCCGGCTGGGGCGCTGCCCCAGACCCCGTTGTTCCTCTCGCTCCGCTCGAGGGGGCCATTCCATCGGGAACAGCGAGCTCGCGCAGCGAGCGCGCTGGGGATCTGAACCCAGCCGGACCGGGGCCGCGCCCCCGTCTCCCGGGAGTGAGCGGCCCATAGGGTCTGGGGTAGTGCCCCGGCCCGGCCGGTGGTCATGCCCCCTGAGAGCGTATAGGCCAGGGACCCACTGGAGAGCTGGCTGGCACTAGGGGCCAGTGGGTACAGCGTCTGGAGGGTTGCAACGCACAATAACGATCGACTGTAGATTTGCCGGATGTGAATTAACTTTTGACATTTTGCCGTTTGCGGCTAGCCTTGTCGACACGCAGTTGGAGCTATACTTAAGCTCGCGCGCCTGCCCAGTCTAGCCTAGGGGATCAGGAGCGGTGCCAAGCTGACTAGAGTTGAGCCTAGGCCGGTGGTGGGGCAGGTCAGACAGTTGTCCTGGATCGAGATTGGCTTAGGACAACGAACTGGGAGCACCGCAGAGAGGTCCGCTGGATGGCTGGCTGGGAGAGGACTCTTGGGGGGCGTGCCGCACGTATCGGCTGGAGTTTGGTTTGGCATTTGGCCTGTCAGCCGCCGGCAGCGGGCATGGGCCTTCTCAGACCCTCTTGCTTTAGGGATCCAGCTAGGCAGGTCTGCGTGGAGAGAACACCCATGCCGGTCAGTCTGCCGGCCTGCCAACGGGAACAGTTCAGTACGCTGCCAGTCTCAGCCGAGCAATACCCATGAGGCATGGAAAAGAGGCATGGAAATGAGGCATGGAAATGAGGCATGGAAATGAGGCATGAGAATGAGGCATGGTAACATATGGGGCATCTGGGGCGTATGGGGAGCTATGAGGCACTATGTGGCACTTGGGGATGACTGGCTGGCTGGCCAGTACGCTATTTGCAACTAGCCTATAGCTATGAGCCGGCTATGAGCTATAGCGCTATAGCTGTAGACCGCAGTTTGCTAGCTGTAGCCGGCTGAGATATTGAGGATGATCTGACAGTGGTGAAGCGCGGCGCTATGCACTTCCCCACCCCTGTCGCTCACTTCCAGATACGGGCGAGGGGCGGAAGACTCCGGCCGATTGTGATTTGCAAGTGCATATGGGCACATGCAGGCCGCTCACCACTCATTTCTTTAGCGGGTGTCGCTCGCTCGCATCTCGTCCATGCCTCATTCGCGGAACCCTGTCGATGTCGGTGGGGCTATCATTAGAGTTAAGTTTCGAGGCTGTCTCATGGCGGTGAGCTCCGGAAAAGGCACTCTGGCTCAGGGGACGCGGCCCCTGCCCCCCGGCCCGGCTGGGGCGCTGCACCAGACCCCGTCGCTCCTCTCGCGCTCGAGGACGCCAGTCCACCGGGAAATGCCCGCTCGCGCAGCGAGCGCTAAAAGGTCTGGGCAAGCGCCCCAACCGGGCCGGAAGTCGCCCCTCCCCGGGAACGGGACTCCCGCAATGCATTCTGGGGCGCAAATAAAGAACTCGTCGCGGAAGCAGCTGGCTCGGTCGGTCGGTCAGCGGCGACTGTGACACAGCCAGCATGGGAGGGGAGCCAGCGGCCGAGCACCGTCGAGGCGTCATACTCCAAGTGGGTCAAGGTGCCGGCGCACCACACGCCGCCAGAAGCTGCTTGCTGCTGGCAGCTCTAACGGCGGGGCCGGCAGCGTACAGCCTGCTATACGGGTGGTGATATCGCAGGCCGGATGGAAAGGGGAGGGGGGGGGGGGGGGGGGGGGGGGGGGTGGGGGG
>JAKTSR010000031.1:0-90886 GCA_030580325.1 Sugiyamaella sp. yHKS617 | reverse complement strand
GGGATAGGGGGTTCATGTCCGTTTTTGGCCCGGATTTAGCCTGTGGAGCGGCTCTGTTCAGCATATCTGTGCTCCTCTGCCAACAGCTCAGGTCATCTCTGTCCATAGCGCACTTTCTTAAAGCTAAGCTCAAGCGCCGGTATACAGTACAAGCACAGATGCACAGCTGCAGCTGCCCGCAGAGCGGCACGGCTTAGGTCTGACCCGCCCTTTCCCTTGCCTCATCTCATGATTTTAAGATTAAGTGGGATAATAGCAGTTGGAATCTGCACCGAACTCAGTGAGGACATTCAGTTCCAGTATCAAGCGCACTGTCGATAGGCTATAAACTGACTGCTTGATAAGTGCACTCCCGTCCGTTTTCTGTCCCGGTAGTGTGAGAAAGTGCCCAACAAAAACACAACCATCCCAGCTCGAATCTGAGACGAGACTCGACCGAACTGACCTGGTAGATCCTCAGGTCCGTTCGTCCCTGTGCAGCCACGCTCGGACGGAATTGTTTCTCCAGATACGGGGTATCCCAAAAACGAAGACACTGCAACCATCCGCTGCCGCCAATAGTGTCTTGCTCAGGGAGGCGTGAATTGAGAGCATTCAGTGCCAGAACAGCTGACCTTTGCTACGGCCCACTCGCTAGAAATCGGGTTTCGCTGGCCAGGGCCTGACATTGGCAGGCAGAATCACGGCTCTGCTCTCAGCGAACTCTGTTTATTTGCTCTTCTCCTCCCTGTTCTGCCCTGCTCTGTTGAACAGGTCTCAGGCGGCGCTCGCACTTCAAGTAAGCCGCCAGTGGTTATCTGATTGAGTAGCCCAGATTGATTTGACTCCCTATTGGCCTTATCAGACCTGATAGACCTGACGGACCACTCCAGTCCACTCCAAATCAGAGCAGAGGTGCACACAAACACACTACTCCCGGACAGGATAGCCAGGTGACAATTGCACTTGACAGCAGCCATCGAATCCTGGATCCAATCTGTTCGAGCAGTGACCATCGATCACTAACCTGCTCGGTTAATATCGGGCCTTCTCCGTCACATACTGGGGCGCCCAGACCTCGCTCTTCGCTCCAACTTGTTCAACCCATCGCCGTACAGCACAGCTCTCCAGGCAAGCCCGCAACTCTGCAACCCCAGTCGCTATATGATTTGCTGACACAAACGCTCGACACATAGAACTCCATATCAACACAGCCACAATGTCTGGTGACACGAAAGTCACCCAGCAGGGGCAGCAGCAACAGCAGCAGCTGATAAGCTCCGACTCGCCCACAGATGACGGACTCGCGGCGCTGCAGCTGCCCTTCCTCCAGAACGACGAGATCTCGCGCTTCCTGTCGCCCTCCAAAGAATGGAGTCTGGCCCCCAACGACAAGGACGTGCCGGCCTTCGAGTAAGTGCACCCCATTCGCTGGGGCTGGCTGCGAGTCCGTGGCTCCTCGAGCTGGACCATTCCCGGGAGTGGCTGCTCGCGCAGCGAGCATAAGGGGGTCCGGGGCAGCGCCCCGGCCGCCGGAGGCGCATGCCGCTATCCCCGGGGTTGGGTGCGCCCCCGTCCGCCAGCGAGCCTGTACAGGAGACTAACAGGGAGCAGAGAGGCCGAGAACGGGTCGCCGGCCGATTTCTTCGGTCACTACGCCAATCCATATTTGTTCGTGCCGAATCAGGGCGGGTCCCTGGGCCAGGGATATAACATGTTTGAGGCGGCCGCTGCGGCCCAGAGCGGCCAGTTTTCCCCTTACTACAACGAAATGCACCAGGGCACTCCTCAGACGGTGCTGGGTGAGGCCCAGGCCTACGGGCAGGTCCCGGCCCAGCGGCAGAGTCTGAGCCATGGCCAGGGGCAGACGCATAATCCGGGCCTGGGACAGGCAGCGGGATCGAACTACTTTCGCGGCCAGCGGTCAGGCCAATTGACACCCGTCCAGCAGGGGATGCAGAACCAGAACCAGGGTCCAAGCCAGGGATTGTCGGGAGCGACGACGCCTGGGACCGCGGGGTTCGACCAGACTGGTAACGGGATGGACTCGCCTTTTCAGTCGTTTTTGTCGAATCTTGGCGACTCGTCCAATTTCATGGGCTCTGGCGGCGTTGGAATTGACTCCAAGTTTTACATTCCCAGCCCGGCATCGTTAAATATTGCATCTCCCTCGACTGCAGTCGATCAAAATAACAACCAGGGCCAGAACCACTCCACCACTACGGGGTCTGGTGTTGGTGTCGCAGGCTCCCGACCCAGCATGCAAATCCCATTCACGACCACGAACATCTCACAATCACTGCCTGCTGATAACGGCCTGCTCAGCTCTGATCAGTCCAACGCCCCCAGTACTCCAAATGCATCAACTGTGTACAGAGGTGGGACTGGTATCATTGGAAACCCGTCTTTGGACCCTTCGCAGCGCAGAACCGACAGCATGGATGAGGGCATCAGACAGCATCTCAACTCGACAAAGTACCTGGTGTTTTTACCTGCGCATAAGGAGACAGTGCTGTACGATATTAGAGGCAACAGAACGGAAATAGACTTGACTGTGACGCTTTCAGGCAACTTTTTCCTCAGTGAACCCCATCCTTCCTCAACCGTCGCTAATGATAACGAGTCGTCCGCGTCTGCAAGTAACGGCAACGCCAGTACTTCCGAAGGTGGTGCAGCTATCAGTAATGCTGGAAGCAGCACTAGCTCAAGCAATGTCAAATCAGAATTACAAGTATCAACTGCCGCTACGAATGACAGTAAGAGCTCGCCAGAATTAACATCGTCAAATGAGTCACCCACCGCCGAGAAGAAGGACCTGATGAAGTACGACCTTACTTTCTACAGAAGAAACCTGTTTCATGTGAGCGCGACTGTCTCCAACGCACACAATGCTGTGTATGCGGGCAACTCAGAGAACCCCCTGCTAAGGTCACGTATTCTATCTCTTTCCCTGGCTGTCAACGTACTCGATGATAAGACCCCAAAGACACTTCTTTCTTGCGGACCCAAATCGAATTTCGGGCCAAATGACCCCAAAGCAGAAAACCAGGAGCCGGCTGTAAAGCTGATCTATCCGAAAAGTTCGGGCTACGACGAGGTTGTAAATTGGAAACGTCTTCAGTTCCGCACTGCCACTGCCCACAACGGCCGAAAAAGACTCCAGAACTACTTTTCTGTGTGTGTGTCTGTGTATGCTGAGCTGGAGAATGCCCAGCGTGTTGCTCTAGTGAAAAGTTACTCACGTCCTATTGTGGTGCGAGGACGAAACCCACGGTTCTACCAGAACCGCGATAATATCGTCATCCCCGATGGATCTGCTGGTAGAGGTCCAAATGGTAAGACTATCAGCAGCACAATCAAGTCTGAAGAAGCAGAAGACACAAAGCCACTGAACCCCATAAGGCCGGCCACCGGTACTTCTAATCCCTCAGTATCTCTCTCTCCATCGAAAGAACTGGTAGGCGTTAATACAGCGAGCTCCGGTGCCACTGCGACTTCTAAGCCAGTGTCGGTCAAACAAGAAAGATGGAGCGCCAGTTCTGAGACCAGCAGCAAGGCCACTGCGGGTACAGTTGCGCTATCACTAGGAGAAGACGAGGCACACTCTGATGACAGCCCGGGATACGTGCTGAAAATGAATCCTGGAGACGACGGCTTGTCACCGAAAAACAAGTCTGCCTCGCAGAACCGTGATATTGACTATGAATACTTCCCCATGCCACTGAACTACTGGCTACCGCCTGTCGAAGTTGTGTATAGACCCCACTCAATCCACCACCCACTAAAAATTCCTACGAACAGCTCTCAAGGAAAAACAACTCAACTCCAGCAGCTGCAGCAACAGCAACAGCAACAGCAACAGCTGCCTCTGTCCCAGTCCCAGTTGAAATCCGACAGACACCCCAAGAGATACTTCTCTTCGGTAGACTAACATTTCTTTGGGTACCTATTTATGTAATATTATCCTCTCTGTGACATATAACGACAAGTGATGACTGTATAATATATCCACTCGTTGGCCTGTGGCGTGCCCAAGGCTGAGCACCGAGCCCGGGATGCTCCTGTGTTCTGCCAGCGAACTCGGCGTAGTCCGATCGAGACGAGCTACGGGGTCTGAGGCAGCACTTCAGCAGCCGGAAGTAAGTGGGAAAAGAGTTTAATAACTTAGTGCCAGTATTAGCTATAAATAAGGAGAATATATACATGATCAGGTGTGATCAGAGTTGGTCCGTGGACCATGCTTCTGGTTATTCAGGATCTGGTAGTACTGTGACGACTCTTGCTCGGCGCGGTGGTAGCTCGCCAGCAAGTAGGTGAGCTCCTTGCGAGACTGCTGGTCCTCCATTTCCTCGACCTTGTTGATGAGTTCTGCGACCTGATACTTTTTCCAGTGGAACAGCTTGATTGTCGATCTGATGAGTTTCAGAGCCTGGTCGACCTCACCGCATTTTGTGTGCAGCTCCACCATGCTTTGAGCAAAGGTGAAATCTGAACTTCTACGTACCTTCTCTGGGAGCTGCTTGAATGCTTCTGACCGTCGGTAAAGGCCTCGTTCTGTCCATACTTGCTGTGCAAATTTCATGTTACTAGCTGCAACGCATGCTTTGATAGCCAGGTCATAAGTGTTCCAATTGCGTGGAATAGCGCGGAAAGAATGGTCGATAGCTACAGCATTTGCTGTGTTTTCTCGGATCTCGTCAATGTCACCTTGCTCCACTTGCTCGACAAGAGCAGCTTCCTCAGTAACGTCCAAGGGCTTTTCGAAATACGTCACATCTCTATATCGTAGACGAAACTCTTTAAAGTGGCCTAATTTGCAGGGGATCCTGAGGTATGATAGAACCACCTTGGGATTGATCATACTGGGCATGAAATCAGTGAAAAAGTCGAATAGAGCTTTGGATTCTGCAAGAACTTGGGCTTTCGAATGCAGCATAGTAGTGGGGATAAAAGGCGGCATTGATGGCGAGGAATCTGGGTTCGAGAAGGACGCCATGTTATCATTAAGGAAGAAACTCGATCTAATCTTCGTGCCTAGTTCAGAGGCCATGACTGGGGAAAAGACACCCGGCTTATAGTTCGAGTACGAGTTCAGCAGACAGTTGAATGCAAATGAATCGGGGTATGACATGGGATTTGTGCACAGCTGACGGATCATTGTTCGTGCAAGTAGCACTTCGCCAGTCTCTCCGCAGAGGTACAGCAAAGCGTTGATGGATTTACGATTAATTTCAAAGCCCTTTTCCTTCATCTCAATAAGGTACTTCCAAGCTTGAAGGTGGGTTCGCTTGTCCCTAGCACAAGCAAATATCAAGGTACTGTAGGTCTCGGCGTCTGGCTGAAGGGGATTGATCGGTCGAGTGGTCATTTCAGCCAATAGGTCAAGCACTTTTTCGATATTGTGTTGCTTAGCTGCTGCCAATATAAGCGAGTTGTAAATTCTAACATCAGGCTGAGTGTCGAGAGACATATATTTGAGTAAGTCGAATACTCGGAAAGCTTCGTCATAATCGTTTACTCGGATGCATGTTTGGAGGATAGACGTGTATATTTGGAGAGACGGGTTGATGTTCAAGGACTGCATTTCATGGAGTTTCATAGATGCACCTTTCAGATCTCCATTTTTTGCAAAGCTTTGGATTAAATGCCCGTATGTGTAAGTATCAGGGATGTGGCCATCAGCCTGTAGCTGTTTCATAAATGCCTCCACAAGTTTGGTCTGGCCGGAATGGGCATAAGCAGCCATGGTCAAGTCCAACGTTAACTTGGACGGTTTTATATTTGCATCAGTCATCATTTCGTGTATCAGAGGCATCATCTGCCCTGATGATCGTTGGCTCAGTGGAATATTCTGAATCAGCCCGTCAACGTCAGCCACCGCCAGACCCTGCAGACCTCCATTTCGGCTCAAAGCTAGAACGACATTAGACCAGTTCTGATCCTTTGCGGAAGCAGAAGAGATACTTGCGATGCTGTTACCGAGGCGCTCAAGGATAGCAGGCGGCAGGGATACGGACGGAGCAGGGTTGGCAAAGAGTCCTAATCCATCCATTTTAGCAGGTGTTGTCCCGGGTAGGCTCTTCGTACTCCTCCCTTTTCGTACATTTCTAAACGAATGTAAATCTTCATCTGAATCCAGTTCTAGGGCCTTTTCTAGGGTTTCCAGTTCCTGCTCGGAAGCTCTCGAATCGATTTGCAGTCTCTCCTGCTTGGCGAGATCTTCCTTTGCTTGCAATTCATCTTTTTCAGCAATGTATCTTCGCAGAACGGCGGTATAAGCCTGGATCTGTTTGATCTTGTCTTCAAACTGCTTGTTTTCCTTCGTGAGATTGTCAAATTTGCCCTTAAGCTGAGCAGAGACAGCGCTGGGCCCCGAACCTTGGGAAGCCGACTGCCTCCTCCTGTGCCGGCTGCCCGACGCTATATACACTGATCTCGCCCCGAGGCTAGGCCGAAACGCCAGTGAAGCCCTGTCGCCGAGTGACACGACTCGTTTCAGCCGACCCTTATTCATCATCTTGTGAAAAGACAATAACAGCTTCGGCTGGGATCAATTCAATTAAGTGATGTCGCCTATTTACTTTTTTTGAAAAAATCCCATTCGGGTTAGGGCTCACGTGGACACGGCTCACGCAGGGACCTACCCAATCCAGTCGCAGGGCCCTGCTTTGCAGGACAACAGCCAGAGCGGACTCATAACTCGTTTCTCTTCCTCCTATACTACTAGACATGGAGTGCAGCCCTTGTACCAGGGATCTTGTGAGCAGCGAGCTCTACAGCGCAGGGTCCGGGTGCACCGCCGGCAGCTGTGGAATTGCCCCGGGCCCTTTCTCTCTTCGTCCCGGCTCCAGCCAAGTGGCCGTCTGAATTGTTCATGCGGAGCGACAGGGGCCAGGTTCTAGAGCGCTATCTGCCATAGTTTGGTTTGATGTCGTCCAAATCCCGTTGTATTTTTCTAGATCCTGGATGCCCTGACTCGTTGTTGGTGGCAGTGGTTCTCTCTTGGACGTTGGTCCTTGTATAATATTAGGTGGTAATGTGTTCATCTACCATCTGTCCTGTAGCTAGCCATATCATAAGTTCATCCTGGAATTATCTATTAATTAGAGAGCGAGAAGAGGAACGGGGGAAATAATTAATACCAAAGACTCTATACGAAAAAGTTTTGACTTGCCCTATCGCTTGGCAAGAGATTGGCATTCTTGAGAGCCTAAGATAAGTGAGTAACATTAGTTTCCGACTCGACCTAAGAATAGGGAGTGGTTCCGCTACTCTTTTTCTTTCGTTTTCTTCCGCCATACGCTGTACCAATCTCTTAAGGCGCTCGTTCTCATGGGTCTTCTCATATGGTTGTTTCAGTGGTTCTTCTTTTCTGTGCTTTCGATGCATTTATTTTTAAATTTTAGCAAAAGTGTTCCTCACATCTGATGGTTTTGACGTTACTTTTGGATACTCTGGGTTCCTGGGTGGTATTGGCACTCTTGGAACCTGTGTTGTGAGAGTCACCACCGTCAAACGAGGGGTCTCCTTGGCGGCCGCTCAACCTCCTGTTCCGGGGGCCCTGCAGCTCGTTCAATGATTTGAATAATTCTAAATTCGTTGATTGTTTCTTTTCGTGTTCCATCTTTTTCCCGGAGCACAGCCCGAAGAGGCATGGAGTCTGGAGCAGCGCCCCAGCCACAAGAGACGCTCAGGAGTAGGAGGAGTGTGAGTCGGGTTCAATTAAATCCAAGGAAGTCGCCAAAGAAGAGCCTATGGGTTTTGGACTCCTTTTTAGTGCCATTACTATTTTGGAGCGCGAGATGTAGCGGCCGGATTTGATGAATGACAGAGGAGAAGCGTCGGTGAGGCCGTACGAGGGGATCTGGGGGCTTGAATTAACAATACCAGAGCCCAATTTCGACGAGCCACTCTCTGGGTCGCCAATAAGAGGGTCCTCTGCGTATTTCAGCATGATATTAGCGATAAATGTAAATAATTTGATCCAGACATTCTCTTCCTGGGCCGAGAGCTGCTCGCCTCGTCTGTCGCTGATGGTACGCAGGAGCGACGAGCCCACATACTCGTAGTAGATGGGCTCGAGCATCATCATTCGGGAATGGCGCTTTGCCAGGAATATTAGATGCTTTTCGACTCCACTTAGTTGGTGCAGTTGTGAAATGACCATTCGCAGGGTCCTGGACATCGAGGCTGATTGCGCTTGTAGGCTAGGAAACAGGGCCTGTAGCTCGGGGTGTTGTCCTCGGAGATTTTCGTAGAACTGCTGGCAGAAGAAGGCGGTGCCCTGAGATTGGGGCTGTGTCTTCTCGCTCAAATCATCGTCGGTAAGGCGTATCCAGATATTGCGCAGAATGGCTATCTCACGGGGTGAGAACACCACGCGGTCAGCAGGATCAAGCACGGTATCATTTGAAGCAGATGAATTACTAGAGGACGCTGGGCCTATGAGCTGCTTTTTTAAGACAGCCATTATAAGCTTGGTTATTCAGAATGAGTACAAAAATCCAAATCGTGGAGTTCAGAAGTTGACTCTGACGGCCTGGTGATTCAAATACGCCCGCTTTATAGCAAATATAGACGGATATCATTTGATATGATTTGATCAATGTCATGTGGTCACAGATATCCATTTGATAATCAAACTGTAAACGAAATAGGACAAGCTAGGTTTTGGAGTGGTTTGATTACTTAAACTCGTGTGTTCTGGTATTGTTATCGTTATCTTATCTAATTCATGAGTATAGGAGATCGTCCAATTTGCTGCTAGTTTAAGACGTGGGCCGATCAATATCCGGATTCGGCCCATTACTTCCCAGGAACGCAAATTAACATTTTGACGCAGGTACAATGTTTTCACCGTACTTCTACAATGGGCTGGGTTAGGCAGTCCTCGTCATCCTAGGCTCTTGTCGCGCGGAGTCTCGAGCCGAGATTGCTGTCGGGCGGAGGGTACAATTTCAGGTCGAAATAACGCGGCGTGGTTCGCGGCTGATACGCGATGGATATTTGGGCTAGCTTTCGGACTAATTTTTTATAGGTCGGTATTTTCCTCAGAGGGAAAATCGGTACCAATATTAATGGAGATTAGCATCGACTAATATCTCGGACGAGTCCGGAATCTAGTGTTAAGTCTAACGGCCGCTAAAGATATTACAGTTCGAGGCGGAGCGCGGCACTGCGCAACGGACTAACGTGAAATGAACTGCCAGCAGGCGTCAGCTCACTTTTGCTCCTGCCCGGTGAGCCCCAGCGGCCCCCCCCCCAGCATGCGCAGATCGCGAAGCGAGCAGTGGATCCTGGTAGCTAGAGAGGGCGGAGCTCCATCGATCGATCAGCCGCTGTGACTGCAAGGCCCTTGTTTTTGACAGGTTGGCGATCTGTTTTGATGGGCCGAAACGTGCATACACGCGAACCTGTAGGGGCGGGTGCGTCTCGATCACACCATTCCAGCCTCAATCTCAGGTCGAGTGTGGAGGCCAGTAGCGTCAGGTCCGTCGTATTCAATCAATTTACGCGCTCCTTATGGCTAGCTCATCGTCAGGTGAGAATGGACAGGCCCACTTGGCGACCCCGCTCTTCGGTGGAGCACGCAGGCTGTAGCGGAATCGTGGTAGGCAGGTTTCAAACAATGATCCGGAGCGGGACCTGGCAGGAGCAGCAGGAAAAGAGAAGCAGTCGGAGTAATGCTGGCAAGCGTAGCGCAGCACTGTGCAACTCTTGGTCTGCTCTCTGTTTTGTATACTGGTCGGACTCAAGATAAGAGAACATGACTTATAGCTCGCGCAGTTCAAAGAATAGTGGGCAATCAAATTGCTTTTTCAACCAGCCACAGGGCCAGGATGCTTCTTGTTTGTGAACTGTCGCAGCTGACTGGCTGTCAAAACCGCTATCGTCATGTTGCGGCGGTTCTCAGACTGGCCCATTAAGCGACGTAGTGCGTGTGTATAGAGCCGCATCTCGTCGGGATCGATGGAATAAGTCATCTGGGCCGTCCGCTGTCCGCTGTCCCCGCTGTCCACTGTCCTGTACATCAAGCATCTCCGAATACAGGCCGGCCTCGATCGGGCTAGATTGTTTTGATTGACGGTGATTCAAACGGGCTCGTGCACTCCGTGCCTGGCGAGCGGTTCAAGGTAAAATTCCGTACAGAGCCCATCAAGGCGGTGGATTTAAGTTAGGGTGGGCGCCTCTGCGGCTGACACCCCCCTGAGTAGCAGCTCGCTCTGTTCGCTATGAGCTGATATACTGGCTAGCTGATAGGGAACGAGACATAACAATGCTGCTACAAGCAATTGTCCTCAATTGTCAGCGTAATGGTGGAGCAGATCAGGACTAAATGTGGGGCAGAGACGGCGCTTAAGCTTATGCTATGCTCAACCTAGCTAGCTCAAGCGCTAGAGCATATGAATTATAGCCAGCCTAGCACGTTGTGGCATGGATGAGTCGGTGATATTCTGATTGCCCGCAGCGACTAGAAAGCTTAGCCATTTTGTTTCTAATTATACTTCCTAATCGGATTAGCGATCTGCACGGTACGTTAAACTTTAACCCTTATATCGGCATGTGCATGAAACAAGATTGACAGTCGAAAATATTGCGTGCATGCTGCATGGAGAGAGGTTAAAATCTTGCTATTTATAGATGCCGATTGACCGAATCTATCGATAAATCGTATATTGTTCATGATGTGATTTGTGGAGTTGGTTGGGTCTGACCGAATGCAGTCATGTCTGGTATATGTCTGAGAGGGGCTGGATGAGACCGGCGGACAGAATGAGACTGGAAGGGGAGGAGGACCGAATGAGATAGGAAGGACAGAATGAGACGAGATAGGACGAGACAGGACAGAATGAGACGAGATAGGATGAGACAGGACAGAATGAGAGAAGACCAGACCGAATAGGCGTACAGAGACAGGGCCAGAACTGGCTCAGTTAGGGCAGAGCCTAGGACAGAACCGCCACAGAGTCTAAACAAGGCACCGATTCTGGGACCGGATACGAGAGACCCAGTGACGCAATCTGTGCAGAGAGGTGCAGCGTTAGGACAATTCAATTAACTCTAGGGAATGTGTGAGCTGGATAATTAACAACCACAGCGGCATCGCACCTCAAGAAGGGAATCGAGAAAGGAATGAAAACGACGAGATCGCAGGTTCTCCCAGCGGAAACGGCCACTTGGGCAATGTGCAGAAGCTGGGTTGTTGGGTTGTTTCGGACAGCCCGGCAGGCAATCGCGACGGTGGCTTGAGCTAGGCCGGAGCGGGCAGTCCAGTCCGTGCCAATGCCAGATCGATTTATTCGATCAAAACAGGCAGTTTGGCTGATCCCAGCATGTCATAGCTGTCAATTGATCTCCAGATCTCTCGTTAGCTCAGCCGCTAGCCAGCTATAGAGCCAGCCAGCCAGACCGCTAGCCAGAAACAGATGATGTCAGGGATTAGCCACGCGCAGAGCAGTGTTCATCGTACGTACGTCCAGCCCACCTCGTTCTCTGGCTGGCTGAGGTTTTAATTAGCAGATGGGTAATGAACAGTGCTGATGAAGCAAGCACAGAGGGAGGTCTGGCGCAGCGCCTTGCTGACCCCACGCCACCCCACAAAGACCGCATCATCATTGCTCTCAAACAAGTTGGCCTGACTAAATAGTCAGCGGGCGTCAGGAACAAGAATCACGAAACAAATGTAAAACAAGGAACAACATCTCACATCTACCAACACACCGAATGGTCTTAAAATAATATTTCAACTACATTTCACTCGGCCTTTCCAGGTCAGCCTCCGGCGGCCGGGGCGCAGCCCCGGACCCCGTTGCTCCTCTCGCTGCGCTCGAGGAGAGAACGGTCACTGGTTGTGGCCGCTCGCGAAGCGAGCGCTACGGGTCCGGGCAGCGCCCGGCCGCCGGAGGCATCTCCCAGACCACCTGTGGCCGGGGTTCGTCGAGGGCAGGGACGGCTCCCAGCGGCCCGCGGGGCGCGGCCAGTCCTAGGCCCCCGGTTATCGCAGCAGCATGCGGCCGGTGAGCTGTGAAATATTATTATCTCCAGCTCGTTTTAGGTTACTTTTTATCGTTGATTTTAGTTTGTTTAAGGCCGCCCTCGTCGTTGGATAGACGAGATTTCAGGCCCATCCAATTTCTAACGGTCACCCCGCCTGCGGTGGGAGCAGTGGCTCGCTCTGTCCCCGCCGCCCAGCTCTGCTAGAGCAGGGGAGGATAGCGTGAGCCAGCCGGCGAGCGAGCAGCGCTGTGGAGACCACTGACCCGGAGCCACGAGGGGCCTGTCGGTTAGATCCACGTTTATTTTTTACTTTCAATCTGCCGCCAGTTAGCAGAATTTGTTTTGTTCTATTTTTCACTCAATCTGAAATCCGTGATGCATACGCATCTGCATGTGCATACACAGCTGCATGTATCCATGCACATGTACATGCGGGCTTCTGCAAAGGGTTTTTTTCAGGAGAGCATTGACCCCGCTATCACGGCAGTACGTGGTTTCAAGATGCGACTCTGGGCAGTGCGAGTAGAGGCAACCGCGCTTGGGCTTATGCCGGTGCCGGTTCAGTAGCGGTCAGATTCCGGCCAGGATTCGGTCCCGGTTCCGGCTTTCTTTTCACAGTGCCAGAGCTGGTCTCAGAGATGTGTTTGAAGTCGCATCTGGCGCTCGATCCACGGCGACGTAGAAGTTCGCATGCGGTGAGAGGTATGGGCTGCTGGCTGAGCTACAGCCCGCCAGCCCTGAGTTGCACGAGTCAGAGCCAGGATGCGCATGGCACGATATCGACGGGCAATAGCGGCGACCGCCGATGTCAGTGGTGCGTGAAACACATGAGTTAATTGATCCGTCCGTATATAACTCAAAGCGCGTTTCACCGTCCCCTTGCCGGCGGAATCATTCTCCAGTAGTGGCCGGACGCGGGGCCGTCCAGGCTGCCTCTGATCCGGCCCGACAATGCCCAGCCTGCCTGCGTGCTTTAGGTTACTTTTGTGTATTGTTTACTGTCTTATTACTTTTTGTTTTCGGTTTTGGTTTTGGTTTTGGGTTCTGGCGTGGCATGGATGGATGGATGGATCAGAGCTAGGCTGGATTGCTAAGCTGGCTGGCCGGAGATCCGGGATCGAATGGTGTTCAGGCCGGTTGCGCTTGATCCTCAGGCGCTCTGGCCCTTGTCAGGCGGGCTCATGGGCTCCTGGGTTCGTTAGCTCGAGTCCGTCAGTACCTTCTGACCTGGCAGTGGATCGATGCGTGTCTACCCCTGGAAGCTCCCTTCCATGCCCTGCCGCCGGAGTCAGGAAGCGGGCTTCAGGAATCCTTGAAAGCTTATTAATTATTTATTTCAAGTCGACCGAGGGGTACTCGAGCAATGCTGAGCAGAGCAAGGATATTAATTCATGTGCAGTGCCGGCTCTGGCTGGTATCTGATTCCTCCTGAGCCGGCTCGTATCTGACGTAGTTGGCTCTCCTCCTACCCCTGGCTTCCGGCCTATAATCCCCTTCGGCTCCTGCCGATTCGGACCCCTGTCTGTCTCATTCTGTTCATGCAGCGGCACTTGTAGCAGAGGAGAGGGCTAGAATGCGTGCCTGGCTGGGTCCGCGTGGGCGTGCCTGCGGGCTAACCTGCAGGAACTCCCGCTGGCTTACCTGGCTGACTTCCTGGCTAAACCCGCTGGCTGACGCGTTGGCTCTTGCGGGCTCTTTCGAGCTGACTGCTGGATCCTCCTGTCAACCGTCCTACCGACTCCCTACCTGCTCCTGCCTGCTGTTCATAACGACTCCCTACCGACTCCCCTGCTGGCCTCCTGCTTGCGCTAGAGCTCTTGCGGCCGCCGACGATCTGCGGGCTGAGCTGCGACCGACCTGCGGGCCCAGCTGCCTGTAATTTCTTTCTACAGCTACCAGCAGCCCTGCCGGCCAGGCATGCTACTGCCTCGCCTTGCTTGACTTGTTCGCCCTAGTTTTACTTAACTTCTGATTCTAGTCTTTTGTGTAATTTTAGGTCGCCAACAACAATCATCTCACCACACTTCCCGAATTAACTTTTCCCTTCTGTTTTTCTTCCGGGCTGTCCTTTACTTATTGGTCCTTGGTTTCCAATTTGTCTTGTTTTCTCGTTCTTTCTTTTGGTCCTCGCTAGCCGGGTTGTATTTACTACTGTGCCAATAGTCGCTACTCACCTATTGCTTGCCTGTCCGCTTGTATTGACCAGCCAGTGACGCAATCCAAACTGAATTCTTGTTCTCTGCCATTTTTCTTTTCCTGACTGTTGAACCTGGTCTGTTCTTCTTTCGATTCCCTGTCATATTCGCTGCTATTTATTCACTTCGTACCTACCTGCACTCAGGCTGTTGGATCACCCATTCGACTGTCGACTGCGAGACACGCACCCCAGCACCACCAGCGCCAGCACCAACACCCGCACGAGCACGAGCACGAGCACGAGCACGAGCACGAGCACGAGCACGAGCACGAGCACGTTTTCTGGTCTATATTCCTCTGCCATATCGCTCTGCTCTGCTCGCCTAGGCCCCAGCCCGTCAACCGCCTGTAGCGACCCATTGGTGGTTCCGTGGCTCTGACACTCAGTCGCACCCTCGATCCGCCTGGTCTTTAAACTGACCTGATTTCTGCTCGGCACCTGCTCTCGCCCGGCTTCCGTCCGAGCTCTCTCATCACACTCGCTTGCCTCGACCGGCGGCGGCCTGTCTGGCACGCCCGCCCTCTTCACCTCGGCCCGTCTCGACCGGCCTGTCGCTCGCTATCCCTACCCCTGCCTTCTTTTATGAACGGATTAAATGGTCATTAGAGGTTGTAAGTACTACTAGAGCCTGCCCTGCCGGCGGTCGGGGGCGTGCCTCCGGCGGCCGGGCTCTGCCCGGACTCGTAGCAACTCCGCTGCGCGGAGTTGAGCCTGATCCCTGTTCCTGCCCGTTCCTGCCGTCACTGGTGCCAGTCCCAACTTCGCGCAGCGGAGTTGACACGGGTCCGGGTAGCGGCAGCGCCCGGTCGCCGGAGGCGCACCGCACCATTCCCGCTAACAACCCAGGAAATATGCCCAAACATTCACTTGGAGGAAGTACAGCTAGTGCGGCAAGTAACAGTAGCACTACCACGTCCTCGTCGACTTCGTCTTCCCACACTTCGGTCTCAGTCTCTTCAATGTCTTCTGTAGGCAGCAACTCGGTCAGTAATGTTTCATTACAGAAGCTGCCCTACCAGACGGCATCTTCGCACTCTATGCATCACGGCTACAGCGGTGCCAGTGGTTCAGGCCGCCTCAATGGCGGTGGCCCTGGACAAAGCGTAGCCGGCTCCCAGTCCCAGTCGTTCTACCCGCAACAGCTGGGGTCCTATCGCCCCCTGTATGGACAGACACAGCTGTCTGCTCAGCAGCAGCAGCAACAGCAACAACAGCATCAGCAGATCCCACGAATCATGTCGTCGGGCTACATCTCGCGCTTGGCCTACCCCGGCCCAGGCACCCCGACGGCCACCCCCTCGGGCGTCATTTCTGGCTCGGCCTCGACCGCCGCCAGACCCAAATCTCTCTATGCATACAATTCTGCATCTTTATCCAGCCCCCAGCTCTCCAAGGCGGCTGTCATGTCATCGTCATCGTCCATTTCCAACGGCTTTTCGTCGTCCTCATCCTCGTCTGTGTCGGTATCGTCTTCGTCCAACAGCAAACTCATGCCCTCTTCCGCATCCATTTACAGTTTGTCATCGACCACGTCGACGCCCATCTCCTCCACCGACTTCGCCGACTCCAAAACCTCGACCCCGACCTCCAAGCCCGACCGATACCACCGCCGCAAGTCGCTCGTGCTCACCCACGAGCTCCCTGCCGCAGCGCCCTCCGCCCCGCTCAGCGCGCCATCCAGCCCGCAACTGGCCCCTGCCTCGCCCCCGCTCAGCCCGGTCGTGGCCCCCGCCGCGGCCCCTGTCGAAGGTATGTGTTGTGCTATACTGACCCTTCGCCTCCGGCAGCCAGGGCGCTGTCCCGGACCCCGTGACTCCTCTCGCTGTGCTCGAGTCTGGCCTGTCCACCGGGAGCCGGCGCTCGCGAAGCTAGCACTACGGGTCCGGGCAGCGCCCGGCTGCCGGAGGCATCTCCACAGGCCTCTGGTGACCGGGGCGCTGCCCCGGATCCGCGGCTCCTCTCACTGCACTCGAGTCGGGCCTGTCCACCGGGATCCGGCGCTCGCGAAGCGAGCACTGCGGGTCCGGGGAGCGCCCAGCCGCCGGAGGTATGCCGGGACTTCGACTAACAAGTACAGTACGCCGCCAGACAAAGCTGTCGTATCCGAGTGCCAATGCACTGAACGTGCAGAAGCGAAGCGCGGCCATGAGGAGCAGCTCGGAGCAGTCGGTGCACAATTATCAGAATGCGCACCGACTTTCGCAGCAGCAGCAGCAACATCAGCAGCAGCAGCAGCAGTTGCAGCAGCTGCCGACTCAGCTGGTACTGCCCTCGGACATGCGCCGGAGCTCGATTGCTAGTTCGAGATCTTTTTCCTCGCCCGCTGTTTCCTACTCTGCAGTGAATGGCAGCGGTGGTGCCAGGAGCCCTTTGCATTCGAGAACGCCGTCCACTTCCAGCTTCGGCAGAGCCAATGGCTCACCTCAGAGCATTTCACCAAACACATCCAGCACGGCCTTGCCTCTGGGAGGAGGCTCTACTTCTGCTCTAGGACCCCAGTCCATTTTGAAGAAGTCGAAGTCATTCCAGCCAGAGAGCGACTTCACTGCTGCTAACAGCCACAGAGGTTCGCATTCTCATAGCCACAGCAGCTCCAACGGAGGCGTTAACGGGTCGTCTACAGCTTTGCGGGGTCCGAGACTTAGCGTGGCCTCTGTGGTGTCAACTGCACCGCCAGTGTCGAACCCTAATGGACAGGGGTCTATTGTTAGCTCGTCGGCTCGCATGTCTTCGGCCAAAACAGGCCCTGTAATTAGCGATATCCGCGTCTCGACTATGTCCCAGGGTCGCCTTCAGCCCTCTCCAACTGCTGCACCTCCTCCACCCCCACCGTCGTCCCCGCCTCCTCGTCATTTGGAGGCTGACGAACCGGCTTCTAGCTCGGGCAAATTTGGTTCTAAACTGAAGCGAGCTCTTTTTGGAGGAAAGAAGAAGTCGAATGGGGGAATCTCGGCCAGGTCAAGCAACACTAGTATTCGTACTGAAGGCCACAATGCGACATCGTCGGCTTCATCTGTTCGTTCATTTAGCATTTCCCACATGAGCAGCTTGCCTCTTCCTGGAAAGAGGCCCGTTGATTCGGATGCCAGGTCAATGTTTTCGATGCGATCCACTTCGTCTACCACCTCGACTCTCCGCAAAATCGGCAGCTCAACAAGATCTCTTTTCAGAAGAAGCAGGGACAGCATTGGATCCGAGAGTGGTGCGCCGCCACAACAGCAGATTCCTCGACCCCCAGTGTCGTCATTCTCAGCTCCAGTAGCACAGGTCACGCCTGCCTCTACACCTGCTCTTTCTGGCACTTCTTCGGCTTCTTTAGCTCCACCTTCAGCAGTTACCGCTCCTCATTTGACCTCGACTTCTATCGGTATCCGGCCCCTTTCTGCAGTATCAGCCAGCGCTGTAGTTACTACCACCGTGGTTGAAGCTGAGCATGTGAATGTGGAGAACAGAATGGCGGCCTCCTCGTCTCTGACTAGTATTCAGCAAGCGACTGAGCACAATGTTACGTTGCCTGTTGGAAATTCTCCTAGTAAGGAGCAGCCTGAGGTTGAAGAAGAAGAATTTGAGGAGCTGTTCGACTCTCCAATTAAGAGAGCAATAATCAATAATGAAAGCCCTCTGCGCGAGTCACCTTCTCCACCCCATTTCGAATCTATCATTGTGACACCTTCTTCGCCGTCGGATGAATCATCTCCTGTCAATGGCTATGACTCTGAGAACATTCCTTCGTTGACTTCCAGCAGTGAAAGTGCCATTGAAATTGACGACGTTGAGCTGACTGCTGGTGATACTGTATTTCCTAAGACTTTGGACCTTCTCAACGTTGCAAACATTCGCAGTTCGCTTGAGCGTACAAAGAGTCTGGAAAGAAGACGTAGTAAACGCTCGGTCCGAAACGGAAAAGATGGCTCTGTCAATACAGACACCAAAGCCGATGACACTGGCATTCCTAATGCTACTGAAATCCACGTCGCTGAGCCTGACTCCACCACCATTATTGCGGCCCCTATTGATGCTCCTGCTCCTCGCAGCATCCTGAAGAGCTCGGCTTCATCAATCGACTCTGTCCAGCTCACTCCCGACCTGTCTTCAAACGGAAAAGGAGGAGCTATCGAGACTTTTGACTCACAGCCGTTGCATGTGACTAGTAATAGCATTGCATTGAATAATACCACCCAAGCTTTTGTGCCTGCTCCTGTCCACCTCAGTAAACCACCAGCATTTCATGACGTTAATGACGGCTTTGGTAAAAATACATTCGATTCGCATGATCTCAATAGCTTTGGTTTCCCTAGTCCTTCTAAGATAACTGATGACAGCCATCACGATATGTTGAACTTTTCCTCAGAGCCCGAATTGGCTCTCGACTTCAACTTCGATGAAAAATCTGGTAAAGTGACAAGATCACAATCCCCATCTATTGCGTCTAGTCGGTCCACTACCCCATCCAACAAACAGCAACAACAACCGCCATCTCAGCCAAACCTGTTTTCCCAAGTAAAAAAATTGCCAACACCACCGCCACAACCCACCCAAGATGTTCAAAAACGACCTGCTTCTGTGTCCAATCCTGCATTTAATATCAACATTAATAACGCTGTCATTAACAAAAATATACAACATCCTTCGCATTATCGAAACTTATCGAACCCCTCTGCTTCCATAAATGGCCTGGCGCCTCCTGGACCACAGACAATGTATCATCCTTTGTACCAACAAAGGAAGTCATATCATGGTAGAAATTCAAGTTATGGTTCGAACATGTCTGCGTCGTCGTATTTCCGTCAAAGTATGGACAGCGCGGCTAGTGAATCTTCTTCCAACTTTTCTTCCAAGTCGAATATGAACACTGTCTCCTTCTCATCTCGCATAGTTATCTACGACACATATGGTAGAGCAGACTACGATAGAAGACCAGAGATTGCTACTTGCAATCGTTTGACTCCACTTCTGGCTCAACAGATCAAGGAGGAGCTCAATAATTTTAAGAGTGAAATGGAAATCCATAACGACTCGAAAATATTTACTCATTTCTTTTAATATAATCAAAATCATCTGTTTTTTTAAAATTTTCTACTTTCACATAGTTCATCGTACCAATATAATAATTCATCGGCCAAATCTCAGCACATATATATTAGAGTTATTCTGGAGTATGGAATGTTAAGTTATGGGAAGAAGGCACTATATGTACTGTATAATGAATAAAGTGCCAGTATTCTTTATGGAAGCTCACATTTTCGGTAAGATTTATACCGAGCCCGCTGCCAATACAATTCCTCACTGAGATTTGCAACCAATGCTACGGACGTGGTAATGCGCTTTGTCAAGTTCCAAGTGGCCATTAACTCATATCGAGACTTCATGAGGAAGGCTTATAACAGCGGCGGCATCGATATAAACCAGTCTTCATCTGAGCAAAGAAGTACCGAGAAAGTTGTGTTCTCTCAGTTGATGCATTCGAATACAGAGCTTGATTCCGACGCGAATGATTTATTACCAATGGTGACACAATTTTTGATCCAGTTGAAGCTAAGAAGGAGTGAAACTGTCTCCCCTAAACAATCTCAAAACTGCAACCAAGAAATCAATGAGTGTGTAAAGATCGTCAGAAACTATCATTTCGAAGAACAAATAGGTGCTCAGGACGGGTTTTCGCAACTTTTCCCTGGTGAGACCGGTCCCGACTCTAGAGTAGCTCCACAACTCAAACCTAGTCCCAGAAAGAATCCATCCCAAATGCCTGCCTCCGTATCTTCTTCTAAAGATATGAAAAAACAATCGGGTAAAAAAAAAAGATCCCGCAAAAGACACAACGGATCGTTTGCACAGAAAGTATTTATCCGCAACAACTCAAGAACTCCTATCCCGCGAAATCCCAAACTGCTCTCGATGAAGGCCGAAAACAAATACCGCCTTGGTACCCAAAGCTCGAACGAGCTAGCATATGTTGAAAGCGGTTCAGATAGCCAAATTGTCACAAAGGAAACCTTCCCGCAACGGCCGGCAACACCGCACTTCGCTAGCATTTCAATGCCGAGTTTCCCTACCTACCCTGATCACCACAGCAATCCAGCCTCATATTCGAGTCACTCTCTATGTTATGCCACTTGGTCACAGTCTAGCATCTCATCAGGTGGTTCAGGTGGGCTGGAATTACCAATAGCTGCTGATAAATACCATGGTCCCGATTTACTCGAACAATACCGAAGGAGAAGGCGCTCGCCCATTCGCAACTACTGCACAACTAACCATCCTCTGAGACAAATGTATTCGCTTGAAGACCTGGCTGCCGACATGAGCAACAGCAGTTCTAGTGCAGGAAGCCGCAGTTCGAGGAAAGCCGATAATGAGCAATTGACGTCTCTGGCTGATGCATCTTCTACTTCAAGCATTTCCAGGGGTAAGATTACCCCTGCCGATCATCAAGGGCAAGGGCGAATTACTCATTTAGAAAATACAATGGGACCAGCTGGGACTAGCCGTCACTACAAGCCTGAGGACTCGAAACAGTTTCGAAGCAGCTTAAACGATAGTGGAGCGCACACTGAAAATTCAGAGTGGCAAGATTTGCAACGAGGCGAAAGCTCCGACACGTTGCTCACCGCCCGGAGTGATATTCCCGCGAAATCGCAATCGGAATCGCAATCGGCATACGAGTCAGTACATACATCGCTCAACTCGGACTGGAAATCTAAACTCCGACGCACCTTGGGCATTATTAAATCGAAAGTCAGGCAATTTTTTCGGAGAATCATCACTCAGCCCAACATCGGAATATAAATTTGCCATCTACCTGGTTATATATGACATATAAGTGAATTGGAAAGCTACATATTCTTAACTGTTGCCGTTCCGTAGGAGGGTTAGGATCCCGATATGTTTCGGCGTTGCACCTTATCATATCCAGAACGGGCATCCGATGATGAGGTTAGTAGTTAGGTTCACGTGATGGTTTTCTCCGCTACATCTGGTGATAGCTCGCTCGTATTGGGCGGAGGCTCTTGTGAATTCCAGCAAATATCAGTATTTTCTAGCTCCGATAGATCTCGCTCTGTAACGAGCTTTCTCGCTCTTAACTCCGAAACCTTAAATGTAATTTCCGAATACATGTTCAACGGCTGGAACTGCTTCTATGCATTGTCGTCAGTTACTCCGATGGCAAGGCCGAAGGCGATCCGTCGATCTCTCGTAAAGGGAATTTTATATAAATGGTTATCCTGCTGCTCATTTTTGTCTGTTTGGTTATTCTCGCGTCAAATACTTCTCTCCTATAATGTCTTCTTCATCGCTAACGCCGAGTGAAGAAGAAGCAGCTATTCATTCTGCCGACGACTTCAAAGCTGTTCCAGAAACCGAGCAGGTGAGTCCTGATGAAGGAGAATTAGAGAAAGACACTCAGACGACGGCGTATAACAAAAGTGAAGATGCTCAGGATAATGGCTCCGAGCCTATCGTTATTGACTGGACAGAGAATGATCCAGGTAATCCTAAAAATTGGTCCAAAAGACATCGTTGGGCTGTCACTTTAACGATGGCATCAATCACGTTCATATCTCCAGCAGCATCTTCTATGGTCGCGCCAGCAGCCGCGGATATTGGTCGTGACCTACATATGTCATCAGACGTAGAGCTTCAGCTTGTTGTATCGGTGTATCTTCTCGGATATACTGTGGGGCCGCTTTTCCTCTCCCCCATGAGCGAGATCTACGGACGAAAATGGATTGTTCAGTGCGCCAATACTGTATTTTTAGTTTTCAATCTTGCCTGTGGTTTTGCCCAAAACAAAGCCCAGCTCATCGCCTTCCGATTTTTTACTGGCCTGGGTGGTAGTGCTCCCCTATCAGTAGGCGGAGGTATTTTAGGCGATATGTGGAATTCACATGAGAGAGGGAGAGCCATGAGTATTTATTCCTTGTGTCCTGTGCTGGGGCCAAGTCTCGGTCCTATTGCGTCTGGATTCATCGCATCAAGAACTACTTGGAGGTGGATCTTCTGGGCTGTATCTATTTTCGACGGTATCATCCTTGTCATCGCTATAACTCTTCTCCAGGAAACATACGGACCCACCATCTTGAAAAACAGAGCAAAGAAACTTACCATGGAAACCGGCATTAAGCATGTGTCCAAGTTCGAAGATACATCTCTTTCTAGAAAAGAAATCTGGGCTAAAAATTTGATACGTCCCTTCAAGCTACTCTCCACTCAGCCGATTATCCAGTTTCTCACTGCTTACATGGCATTCATCTATGGTTTATTGTACCTTATCTTGACCACATTTCCTCGACTGTGGACTGAACAGTACGGCGAAAGTACCAGCATTGGCGGTCTGAACTATATTTCTGTTAGTGTTGGATATATACTAGGTGGTCAGCTAAGTTCGATACTGGTGGACAGATTGTATAAGCGATTCGAAAAGAAAAACAATGGTGTTGGTAGGCCCGAGTACAGAATCCCCCTCATGTTCGTGTCTTCTGTTGTCCTACCGGTTGGGCTCTTTTGGTATGGTTGGTCAGCCCAGGCTAAAACTCATTGGATTCTACCCAATATTGGTGCTTCTATTATCTGCTTCGCAGGTATGGTTTCTTTCGGTGCTCTTCAGATTTACACAGTAGACACCTACGGAAGATACGCAGCTTCAGCACTGGCCGCCATTGCCTGTATCAGAAGTGCTTGTGGATTTGGTTTCCCGCTTTTTGCACCCTATTTATACAATGCTCTGGGATATGGCTGGGGCAATTCACTACTTGCATTTATAGGTATTGGAGTTGGAGTTCCCCTTCCTATTGTCTTGTGGAAGTATGGAGCCGAACTCCGTCGTCGCTCACCTTACGCTGTCGAAGACCGTGTCGATTAGACAGTATCTTAGTCTAAGTTCTTCTTTCTGCATTAACAAACTGTATAATATAGTATATATAGCATAGCATAACATAGCATAGTATAGCATAGTACAGCCTAGTATAGCATAATATATTTTTCTACTTGTAGCAAGATACGTGAAATCACTGCGGGAAGAGATTTGCAAGTGCATGAGCATCCCAGATCTCAGCCGCTAGCGCGCGCCATGCTTGAAAAATTCACTCCTACAACTTGACGAGCTAATGGTAACTCGAGTTTTAAACCAATTGAAGTGTATACAATGGCACTTCCTGGATATGTGGTTCCTGGCCAGATCATAGCGCCCCTAATTGAAAAGGAAGGGACGGTTGTGCGCAAATACAAGGCGGGCCATGGCGTGGTGGAGCGCACGTTTGGCAATGTCAAAGCCCTCTCGGCAACTGTAGTGGGGAAAGTTCAAGTTGTATCGTTGGATGGGAAGAATGACGAGGATGTTATCATGGTCGACGACGAGAATACGGAAAACGGAAAGAAAAATAAGCCCAAAAATAATGAGACAGAATTGACGTTCCAAATCAACATTGAGAATAAACTGAACCACGGGCACGCTGCGGCCGAGTCGAATACCAGAGTGGGCACTTCAGTGCTTCCTGAAGTTGCCGATATTGTCTACGCTCGAGTTGTCAAGCTGACACTTGTTCAAGCTCACGTTGAAATTCTTGTTGTGGAGAACCAAGGCACTATATCTGCCGAATCTGGTCTGGGAGTTCATGCTTCTGCTGATGGAGTTGTAGGATTACCACCTTTGGCGTCCTCTGGGCAAGGCTCCGGGGATATTGCTGAAGGTTTTGGCGGTATCATTCGTATTCAGGATGTTCGTGCTACGCAAAGAGACAAGGTAAAGATTCAGGAGTCGTACAAACCTGGTGATATAGTTCGAGCTTCTGTTCTTTCACTAGGTGATGGAAACAATTACTATTTGTCTACGGCGAGAAACGATCTCGGTGTCATTTTTGCAAAGAGCGCAGCTGGTGAACATATGTATCCGATTGATTGGCAGACCATGAAAAGTTCCGTTACTGGTGCTCTAGAGTTACGCAAATGCGCCAAACCTTTCTGAGATGCTTCCATATTCCTATCTCGGCTAAGGGCAGCTTTTCCGATTTGTATTGACTTTTCATATCGGACCTGAAATTAATGCATCAGAAGGAGGTATCAATATGAAGTAGCGGGACCCGTATTTCGCGGTGGTTAAAGGTTTTGTGTTTCGATTATATTTTGTATATATAGATACGAGGGGTTCTATCTAGGTTCTCGCCAATTATTTATTTATTGTCATTTTACTATTAAGAATAGCATACAATATGCCCGGATCTAGTGACGGTGAGAGCAGCAACAGTAGCACGAGCACAAGTTTCAATCCTTACGAAATTGAGAAGCCTAATAGGTCTCATCGAGAATTCTTCCCACTAAACCTGGAGGCGGTGACCGACTTATCATTGTACTACATCTTAAGCCAGAAAACTGCAGCTCCTTATCTAATCAAAAATATAAGAAAGTGGCATTCATTCAATGATATGATAGGAAGGAATATGCAGAGTTTGTCGCAGTCAAAAGCCAATGAAGACGATTTTTTTACTGAGAAGGAGTTCTCGTGGGTCGATTCGGGGAAACAGGGAGTTGACGAGGCGATGAGATTCATTACCCGTACTGCAGAAGAAATATTGAAGGAAAACAACTTTCAAGCAAGCTTCTCTCAATTTCCTGGAATCGAACAAATTGGCAAACCCTCTATGTCATTATTTACCAACGAAGGTCCCTGTCATCGCCCGCTGTTTCTAGGTTTGCATTACGTCTACTCAGACTTCCCAATGATATCAAGAGAAGAATACTTCTCCTTGTATTTGAATAATTACAAGAGCGGGGTACCAAGTGAAGTCCCAGGATCCTCTGAGGAGCACTTGAATTCCCTCAGAATCATCAGAGAATTATGTTCACACATGATCCTGAATAATGTTCGATACGGTTATGTTTCCACCGGGTCTTTCACAAGATTCATAAAACGATCCGAAATGGACTCCAGTATTGAGATTTCTCCCGTTATCCTTTTGCAATCTTCAAAGCCCTATAGAATCACTGAAATTTTTACCGCTATTGCAAGACAGTGTATAATTGGCGACGAAGGCTACAGTGGAAGAGACAATTACTACCTAGAATGCGATCAGAACACGTTCGAGTTTCAACCCGAAACATTGCCAGAGCCAGATATATTCAGTTTGAAAAAGCACGATCCAACTACCCCGGGTAAAGCAAAATGGTGGAGAGTCAAGAGACAGAGAGACATCACTTTCAGAGTCAAATTCCTGAAGCCTAACCAGCCGCCTCCTTTGAATAGCGAGAAACCATATAAGTGGGGCATTAGTTTCGGCATCATATCAATGGTGCCACCAACTCCTATTTCCCCTCTTTCTCCAGGTACTGGATTACCTCGTGATATAACTTGTCCAGCTGTTTTGAAATGCTGTAACTACCAGTCTCAGGAAAATTCTCAGAGATTGCTAGCTTTGTCGAGAGAATCATCAATGTATGAATACCTAGAATGGTGCAAAATAGAGTGTGTGCCCCGGCGGTACATCTATGGAGACGTTCTCAGCTTCTTAAAAGTTCTTGCCCTGGAGCCAGTCGGCAGGTCAATGAGGCCAAGCGATATAAATGGAGCAGCGATTGCAAAGATGAGATCTGCTACATCGGAACTTCATCGCCACAAAATCTTACACCACGACATCTGCTTATCCAACTACTGTATTGATGACGACAAGAGGATTCGTATGATAGGATTTTCCAGAGCAAAGCGATATCATATACTCTATGATGTAGCAATCCAACACGAAATGAATGCTTTGGACGACGTTATAGCCGAAGGATTAGCCGCAGCCAGCGAGCTCTCCGAGTGAGGGCCCAGGCCCAGCAGGATGCCGAATAATATGGAGCATCTATTTACATGAATGATATAATTTTAAATACTATACCAGTTTCCACCGCATAGACAATTCTTCTGAAATGCCACGGTCCATTGGGTGTACATTAGAGTCTTCATATCATCACAAGTCGACACTCCTCCACAGCGGACACAACGTCTTCTGCTCTCACCAGTGCTTGAAATAATAACTTTTCTCAGAACATCGATCTCTTGCTGAGTGGAGTCCGTCTCCCATATACTATTCTCCTCGGCATCATCGTCATCTTCTCCATCCAAACCAAGCCATGATACATCATAAAAATAGAGGGCTGACACATCTATCTCAGGTAGTAAACTAGTTCGAAATACCTCGATTACTCGGTCTTTGATAGGCTTTAACTCTTTCGGTAGCTTGGCGTCAAGCATCAACTTCTGTTCAATAGATAGTCTATCTTGAAGTGACGGCTGTAATCTCTTGATAGCACCATCCACGTCGGTCAGCATCTTTTCGAACAGCGGTAATGGTACAGGGGCCATGGACATAGTCTCCTTTAGACGTTGATATGTCATGGCGGCAACTCCACTAAATGGGTTGTTTTCCTGACTGGCAAAACTACTCGTCATTGTTTCTAAACCTCGGATTCCTCTTAGTGAGTATATTAACAGCATCCGAGGAATACTGGCGAACATTATTGAAGCAGCAATAGATGTCTTCTCTCCACCATCCTGTTCCGGTTGGTCAAGTGAGAGCATGTAAAGCTCCTGGCAAATGTGAGCCAACAAGTCAGTACACCAACGAATAAGGCCCAACATTGTTTGAACGTGGTTCGCCTTGACTTCCATTTCAGTGGCACCTGCTGGAACCTGGATTTTAGGTTGGGATGAAGCTCTCAATGTGAACGTGAGCGCAAATGCCAGTAAACGTATATTCAGGACTGCCCATGCCACTTTGCTCATGGGATTCCGTTTCCAGTTTTTCTTTACAGTCCCCAGCGTAAGCTGCAAACTGAGAAGTCGTTGAAGTGAAGGGTTTACCATGACCTTATCTATCTGATAGTCTTTTGGAAGGTCGAGGGTAAAGTTCACTGCTCTATGGGATTCCTGTAAAAGTATTCGGAGAAACTTGACATAGGCGCTCGGCGTGTGTTTTTTAACATTAGCTAATTCCTTTGTCATGACACAAAATAAATCATCGCTAGCAACATTGCTGAAGCAAGATATGGAATTTCTAACCGCCAAGACGATAGCAGACGAAAGTAAAGCTTCTTCATTGTTGGTGTCCTGGTCAAATGGTCTCTCAGCGTAGTTGATTTTGAGTTCGTCGACGTCCAAATAGGCATATGAAGCCTGGTTAGGGGATAGACACACCTGAGTAATGGGAATTGTAGGAAACTGATACTGAGCATCGTAAAGACTCAGAAATGTCTTTGGACCCTTATCCTGTCCAGCTGTGGGATTCTGATGTAAGCCACGGTACTTCAAATCCAATTTACCATTGGCACAGAACGTGACTCTGAAGGTATCGTGAGATCCATAATTCAAGCTTATAATAGGACTTTCTGAGAATTCTACCAGCTCTTGAAATACTAATCTTGCCTCTACCTTTTCCCTAGAATTATCTCGTCTATTGCCGAGGGAGTAAAAGCTTGGGTGAAGCGATATCTGCTTGTCAACCAGAGAATATTTGGACATAACACTTCTCGAAAGCGAGCCGTACACAAAGTATGCTTCATGTTCTGGAACATCGTTACCAATTTGCTGTCTATGAGAAGGATTGGGAACAGCCTCAAGATGAGTCAACGACATACCCTTGGCCTCTTTAGGTGGGTTCACTGTGGTTGAAAGAATACGATCTATACTGAGTGTGGCAAGATCGTTAATGGTCTCCGTAGGCTGAGCAGTTCCAGCTGCCACAGGTGCCTGCTTGGGAGTGAAATTCCATTTTATCACCACCTTGTACGCTCTTACTAAGTGGGACTGTGAGCAATATGTTATCAGCAGTAATGAGTCATCCTTACAACCCTTCCAGGCAGCGTGAGAAATCCAGTGGTCCTGTAGGCCAGTCTCCAGGGTCGAAGACACTTGGAAATATCTGGCATCTGTTTTCCCTTGGGCTGTCAGCCTAACGACTCCTCTCCCAGAAACGCTGATGCATGCCTGCTTACTCTGAACTGGATGATATGGACCTGACGGTTTGCCCTGTGAAACGCCATAAGATGCGTGATATATGGGACCAGGCTTCTGTTGCTGCTGCTGTGCGGATACCCGCATCGCAGGCGAAGCGAGTAACACGGATTTATCCAGATCTAGCCATTTAAATCCAACAATGGCATTCAGCTCTGATGGTTGCTGATTGTCTACTGATGACGACGGATGAAAGACACACGACATGGCTCCTGCCACTCCCGTCGAAAAGATTGACAACTCGCCCTGGTTATCAATACACGCTATATCTCCGCCTATAGGGCTCCATGCCACGTGAACAATTGGAAGCTCTCTGTGAATTACTGATAAATTCGGAATCGTGGATGACGGCCCTAGCTCCCAAGTCAAGCTGTCTGTACTGATAACGTGCGAAATCTTCACTGTAGAACCTGATAAATAGGCAATAGCCCCGTTCCGAGACCAAGAAATTGTGCTGTCAACTGTTAGTATTTGCCCCCTTATATCTTTCTTCTGTTCAGTTTACATACTCATTGCAGCCTTTCCTCTGTAAAGCTGCAAGCCGTGAAGCCAGTTGTTCCGTCACGGTCATAATATATCAACACTGATGAAGAGTTCGGTCCTGGTTCGACGACATTGGGTTTGAGGTTCGCCGTCTGATATATCCTAGGAGTCCTTTAACTGCATATGGAATTCGGTGAATAGCTTCCTCGAGTCGGCAGCGGTTCTGTCTGCGAATCCAGGGGCTACTTCCGACTCGAATTCCGTCAAACAATCAATCAGTAATTATTTCTCGATGGGACCATATTAAATACTGGAAGCCGTGAGCTGTGAGCTGGACGTTGGTTGAATCAGCGGCGAAGACGGAGTCAAAAGATAACGTATATGCTGCAAGTCTCGTCGATCGATACCCCTAGAATTTCCCAAACCGACTGATAAGAGAGATAGTGGACAAGTCTATACGAGAAAGCAGTCCTATATACAACCAAGAAGGGACTCGTGTTGATCTCAGAATCACGATGACGGTGAATGCCGTTATCCCGGCTGCCACGTAGCCTTCTTGGCCCGAAACCGAGATACACGAGTGGAACAGAGATATATATCGGTGTCGAACTGATACATGTATATGTTGGTTATGCGACATCTGCTGCATTACATCATCTGCTATCAACATTCACATAATTATTGAGAATAAAGGGGCAAAGTTTGGGCGAATCTGTTATTAAAGACAAAAAATTCTTTTTTCTTCCACTTTTTTTTGGTCTGGAAGACAAACATCTCATTCGTTAGCAGTCCTACTGAGGGTTTCGTACATCAAAACATGCTACAGACCTCTACGTATCAGGCCGAGGAGGTCAGCTCCTTTGACGCTCTTAAGGACGGCGAATTTAAGAGCTTTGGTCTGGATCCATCTGCTTATTCGGCAAACTATCAGAGCATCGCGAAACAGTATCAAGAAAATGGACATTATGGATGTGGTCAGTTATTGGATCACTCACACGATGGGCCGATGCTAGGCTCTGGTGAAGGAATCACTAAAATTGACCCAGTCGTGAAGGTGGAAGAGGATGAAAATGCTTTCACTCTAATTGATTTCGGTCCTGATGACGTTGAAGAGCCTATCATTACTTCATCGTCGCACCCATTCAGTGACATTTTTAAGTATCTCGACAATGAACCAAGATCCACTGGCGACTGGGTTGGAGAGAACAATGAGAGTTGCCACGGAACCTGCCAGACTCTTGTCAAACAGGATATCACAGAAGAATATTATCACCCAAAAAGGAACGCATTGGAGGAGATTGCCACTGACAGTTCTGCAAACCTCAATCAAAAGTATCTCCACTATCCTCAGACATCTGAACACGAGATTGAAGTTGTTATCGATCAGACACCTGTGCGTCCTAGATGTGAGCGGAAAAGGAAAACCAATGGAATGCATAGAACCGAACCCCTGAAGAAAGAGTTATCTGAAACTGAAACTGCTGAAGACGCCAATGACGAAGATGCTGACTACGAGGACGAAGGCAACGATCAAGAGGAAGATGACGACGACGAAGACTACGGCGAAAATCAATACACAAACAAATGCAGAAAGAGCCTCGCTGATTTCAAGTCCAGAGCAAAGAGATGCGCTAGCCAAAGTACTGATCCTTCACTGGGAGCCCAGTTTTCGTCTGAGATGCCCAAACGCCAAAAAATGTTGGGGTTAGTTCCACAGGAGGGCGCAGATTCACCCACCTCACCTTTAGAATTTGTTCCTTTGGATATAAAACAGAAAGGGAGATCCAGAAAAGATGGCAAAATAGGTATCTTGATTGGCAAGCGCAGTTATCGCGTTACCGAAGCTCAGCTTGCTCTGCTGAGCAAACTCTTGCAAATCGACTTTGAACCGGTGAATATCGTCCTACCAAAATCAAAACGGTTTATCAAAGAAAAGCTAGTCATTCCTCCCGAATATTTGGTTCGTACCTATGAGACAGATATGATGGTCCAGCAGTATGGAATACCATTTTCATCCATCAAGTCCAGGGAATCTTACTTCCTCATTCCTCCTAAAGAATCTTACACTATTGAGGGTGAGAGCTATCTGGGCGCGGAACCTACTGAAACATTGTATGATCCTGTCTTTATCAGACGTCTGCCAAGTGACGAAGACAATCATGGCTGGTGTGAAGTTTGTGGAAAGTGGCTCCAATTGAGGAATCATACTTATGCCCACCATTTCAAATCTGTTCACGGAATATCTCAGAGAACTAAGTCAACAGTCAACTTACCTAAGGTGATTCGTGGACAAGCTGGAAATGATAAGAAAATGCAAGGGTATTGCGAGCCTTGTGAGTGCTGGATAGACCTACACCACCGAAGAAATGGTCAGAGATGGCAAACATGGTATATTCACCAATTTCAAGTCCATCATAAGGATCAGAAGGCAAATGAGACTCAACGTCCTATCCCCGGTACAAATAGTCCTGTTGCTCACCTATTCTCGGGATACTTAGGATGATTTAAAGTGCGCTCTGATTTTTTATACTTGCCTGTGATAGCCCTTAATAATAATTTATGTAATACGCTTCTGTCTACCGATTTTATACCAAGGCAGTGTAAATAAATCCACCACATTTTCTAAATCTTTATCAGCTGGCTCTGGAATAAAGAACCAGGTGAATATTATTCCCATAAATGATACCGCAGCAAAGAACAGCATTGTCCCCCACCTGTCCATAGTAAGTAGAAGATATGGCAAGGTTTTTGAGTTTGCATATTGATTTAGGTAGTGGAATACCATTAAGATTCCACCAGCAATGCTTCTGAACTGAATGGGGAATATTTCAGCATTAATAAGATACTGCACTGAATTCCATCCAATGGCCCAGCCTATTCCGTTAATATAAATCATGATCACTGCGATGGTCGCTATAATCTTTGGCACTGAATGTCCAGATTCAACGTTTAAAAATATCGCTATGTATATTAGAGATAATGTTTGCAGGGTTATACCAATGTAAAGCGCCCTCTTTCTTCCCAGTGTGTCAATAACGAAGAGAGCACATCCTATGGCGGCAATGAATTTGACGACACCTAACATTGAAGCTGCAAGCAGTCCCCTGTTGTGAGGTTCAACCCCTACCAGTTTGAAAATATCGGGAGCATACAACGTCACTGCATTTGCCCCTGTCCATTGAGCAAGAATCTGAATTGTTAGCCCAAGGTTCATTTGGTATCTGCTGTCTATGAACACTCTCTCCAGTCTTTTGGTCAAGGACTTATTCGAAGATTTCTCGGAGTTGAGATGGTTTTCGATTCTAAGCATTTCTTCACTGACATATTGGTTGCTACTGGTACTGCCACGTAGCTTTTCCAGGTTCGTGATAGCTTCTTCTGCCCTTCCAACCTTCAATAGCCACCTCGGGCTTTCTAAAACAAAAAAAGATGAAAATATTCCCATTCCGGCGAAGACAATTTGAATTGATGTCGGTATTACCCATTGATTTCTATTGGCCGGAGAGATATGTATCGAAGTCGCCCAGTTCAGAAAGTAACCTAGCATGATACCCAAGTAAACACTTCCAGAGTAACAGCAGCAACACAGACCGCGTATTTCGGTAGGAGCTATCTCAGAAAGATAGGTAGGGCACACCACTGATGTCATGCCTATGCCTAAGCCGGATATCAGACGTCCGAGTTCTAACTGTACGGGTCCATGTAGAGATGTGATTTGAATAACAACGCCAAGCATCCAAAAAATACAGAGTGTTCTTAAAGCGTTAACTCTACCGAGTTTATCTATCAGTAATAGCCCTATGATAGAGCCTCCTATCGATCCAAGCTGGACCATGGCAGTGACGTTAGACTTGATCTCTGCGAGCTTGTTTATGGGCTTGTATTTGTCTGACAGCTTGAACTGAGATATAAAAGATTGTTGATTGACGGACCCAGCAATGTTACCCTCGTCATATCCTCGAGCAGCACCGAGAGCGCCGAAGAGTGCTACTCCTCGCCACAGGTGGTGATTCCGGGCATCTTTGGGAACTTTCTGCAACTGATGCCAAAACATACCTGTACGCTGTTTAATAGTTGGCTCTACCGTAGTTTATATAGAAAATCTTTGGCGGTTGTAAAGGGAATGTGAGAGTGCATGTTGCTAGTTAGGAAAGGGCAAGTCGACATTCTAGAGCAGCGAAATGGTAAGGTTGGTTTCGCGATTGGGGAGGACCAATGAAGAGGATGACCCACCTGTATATAAAAATTGATATATATATTTGATCTTCTGTTGTAACAACTAAACTACAGATCTAAATGCTAAAACCTCTAATAGATTAAGTGAAATCTACAGTTGTCAAAACTAGAAATCTGAGCACTCACAAAGATGAGTGCCACTTCCATCCCTGGCCATTTTCTGAGGTTAGGTTGTGCTTGATGGTAGCCAGATCCTCGTCAGTGAGCTGGCAGTGAGTCTTAAAGTAATTTACAACTCCCCCAAAATCCCTGTTAATCATGGCAATGGACCCAATCATTGCGTCGTATTTGGAAGTAAGCATGTTCAGCAAGCCGTCAGGGTTAGTCCAATTTCTCTTTTCATTCTCAATTGCGGACAAAATGCGAGGGATTTCTTCACGTAAACCATAGGTGGTCATTTCATATTCTCTGGCAACTGTGTCGACATCGATATCCATGAAAAGAAGAATCAGGGCACAGATAACGCCGGTACGATCCTTTCCAGCGGTGCAATGGATAACAATACCATCGTTAGGGCGATCTCGAAGATGAAGCATTATCTCTCTATAACTAGGACCTGCTTTTGTGAGAATTTCTTTGTACGCTTGTTCGAAGCCGGTAATAGGGTCGAAGAAATGAAGGTAACGTCTAGCAATTGCCTCGGGGGAAGAGTCCTGCTGCTTGAACACAGGCACCCAGCGCACTTCTATCCCGGCAATAGAAGCAGCCCCCGCACGGTCGCGTTCAGATTCCGAACGGAGATCAAATATGGTTTTAATTCCCAAGCCGTTAACCATGACCGACTTGCCCTTTTCTGTAACGAGCGACAGATTGGCGCTTCTAAAGAGCAGTCCGGGGCGTACACTCTGATTGGGGACCTTGATGGATTTATAACCTCCGAAGTCTCTGAAATTCGCGACACCGTCTATGTTCTTCCATCTTGGAACAACTCCTGAGTATTTGTTTATATCCATAAAGCGCTCACGCATGGCATCTGTTGAAAGCCACTTGACAATGATGTCCACAACAACAGGATTATAGTTAGATTTTCTGGGAGCAGTCTCTGTAGTTGGGAGACCATAGAAATTATGGTCGGCATTTAAAAGCAACTCTAGTGTATGACGGTGTTTTAAGTCATTGGCAAATTTGCCAACATCTTCTAGACTGACAACATCGTCTTTCAATCCATAGATACTGAGAACAGAAGTATTCGGATCTAAATTTGGAAGATCAGACAAATCAGTACCACTGACACTGAGCGTTTCTTCGTAGGGAATCCACACATTGGGGTAGTCACCGTTTCTGTACGCTTTCAGCCAGTATCCACCTTCTTTCGCAGCTTCGGGATGAAGGATATCAACGCGCTGTTTCAGTTCCTTCCCAACATATCTTGCCGAGCAGTTAATGAAGTTTGGAATAGAGACTCTATGCTGGCGAGACAGCGCCCATCGGAAACCAGCAACACCACCTCGGCTGTGGCAGACCAAGCCAATCAGGACGAGTTTCTTTTCAGCCAGTAAATAATCAAAGACAACTAGATCAAAGTCCTCTAAATCCGCCTCTATAACACGGGGCTGTGAGTTCTTGCCTTCAGTAGACGTGACTCCAGGAGGTGTAATATCCGAACTGTCACCACAGTTTCTAAAGTCAAAGCGAAACGAATAAAGGTCCAGCTTGTCGGCAAGGGCTCGGCAGAGTTGCTTCTGATAGCAGTAGTCTTTGTGGCCGCCAAGACCATGCGCCACAACGACGACTTTTCCTGGCCTTTCTGGATTTGCGCTGGTCGGTGTTGTGAGGATTCCGGTCACAAAATTCTTGCTGTCATGATGAAGGGTCACAATCTCCTCGGTATAGCCCGAGGGTTCGGCCGGTGTGCTTGGTTCAGATGGCGACGGCGGTCTCGACATTGTGAGAATGGCTAATTCTGATTAATTTAATTCCAGTCTACGAACTATCCCAGCTGAATTAAGTGAGAAGAGTGGTAAGACTGTTGAAATACGAACTCGCAAATCTCAGTCTAGAGGACGTCGGTCCATGCGCTATGTGCTCGGCGGTCTCAATACATGCCGACCTCGCTTCGGACCATCCTATAGCCGTGTGCACGTTAGATGTCTGAGTTTGGACCCGTTTTGTTATAAGCAGGACGGTTCGTGTATAGATCGATCCATGGCCATGCCTCGGCGAAATCAATTGTGGCTGTCTCTCGTAGCCTCGCCGGCCGGCCAGTTTAAGACTTGTGAAGCAGCTAGTTCTGAGTATGCAGGAGCCCCCATTTCTGCTTCTTTATAAACCAAGTTCTGTGAAACTTGCTCAATCACAGGTCATTGATCGATTGTACTGTGGGCTTGTCAGCTTGTACAGCCAGCAAATATATCGAACTCCGGGAGTCTGGAGGTGAGACAGTTTTAGTGACGAAACCTTCGTAGAATGAGCACAGTGGATCCGGAGTTGAACATGCTCGATGCCGAGAATAGATTGAGCAGGGTCAATATTTGTCAGCCATTTTGTCAGCCATGGACTTCAGTTCCTTCTTGCGTGTCATAGATTGTGTTATTAGTCAAGTACTGGAGACGTTTAGAGCTCAGAATATTGCGGTTGGATCTGGCGGACACCGGAGCTTAGACTCCGCGGAAGTTAAGCACGAATCTGATCTGTGCAGAGATCTCCATGACCCTGCATTATCACCGGGGAACTTAATGCCATGGAACCTAGCTGATTATAAATCGTGTGAATACATAAAAGGCCCCTTCCGCTCACTTTTTCAAGCGTAACCAAGCTGCTACTGTACAACTGTATCTCAATAACTTATAAGCGTGCCAGCGACAACCAGTTCTAATGTCTTCGTCAACTGTATACTTCGTCTCAGGAGGAACCCGAGGAATCGGACTTGCTCTGGTGAAAAAGCTCTCCTCTGATGTCAATTCTGTGGTTATTACGCCCGCTCGTACCCCAGCTACTGCCGTGGATTTGAATAGCTGGCAGAAAGAGCATTCCAATGTCCATGTCTTGAAGTACGATGCCGCTGAGCTCGCTAAGAGGATTTTGTTTTGAAGCTCACAGATGGAATTGATGTCTTCGTCGCAAATTCCGGAATCGGCGAAATGCCCATGACAGTGCTTCAGACACCTATAGAATCTTGGACCCTTCTTTACAGTATTAACACGCTGGGACCCATCGTTCTGTTCAAGGCTCTATACCCCTTAACTTCCAGGCGCTCTACGCGTAAAGTACTATTTGTTAGTAGTGGGCTCAGCTCTCAGGCCGCCATGTTGGCAGGAGTCAGCTCGAGCTCCTACGGCCAATCCAAGTCGGCGCTCAATTTCACAGCCAAGGAACTCAGTCTCGAACTGGATAGCAGTTATTAACAGTTATTAACAGTTATCAACAGTTAACAGTTATGAACAGTTATGAACAGTTATGAACAGTTATGAACAGTTAAGAACAGTTATGAACAGTTATAAACAGTTATTAACAGTCAATAACAGTTAAGAACAGTTATGAACAGTTATGAACAGTTAATAACAGTTAAGAACAGTTAAGAACAGTTAATAACAGTTATTAACAGTTATGAACAGTTATGAACAGTTAATAACAGTTAAGAACAGTTAATAACAGTTATTAACAGTTATGAACAGTTATGAACAGTTAATAACAGTTAAGAACAGTTAAGAACAGTTAATAACAGTTATTAACAGTTATGAACAGTTAAGAACAGCTAATAACAGTTAACAGTTAAGAACAGTTAATAACAGTTAATAACAGTTATTAACTGTTAATAGCAGTTTTCAAAAAATAATATAAATATAATTATTTATAAATATAAAACTAACTGTTAATAACTGCTGCTGCGCTACGCTGCCGGACTGACATTTCTCAGTACAGCAGCAGTCACAGCACAGCAGATCCGCCAAGGAAAACTTCATCGTGGTACCCATTCACCCTGGCCTTGTCGAAACCGATATGGGTAGTGGATTTGTTGACAATGTTGCCAAAAGCGCCAAAGAGCTGGCCGAAACCATGAGATCCAAAGCCATGATCACTCCTCAAGAGAGCGCAGTAGCTATCTCCGAGCTCATTGCGACCCTCACTCCAGAGGACAGCGGCAGTTTCATCAAGTACGACCGCACGCTCCTCCAATGGTAACCGACTCTAGCATTTCTTTATATTAATATAGTGAATCGGCTGCACCGTTTCAGGAAATGTCAGGAGTAATGCAGGGAGCGCACTTGCCTTGGGCTTGCGGCTGTGCCCCAGACCCCTGGCCGGTGCTGGCTTCGCGAGCAGCCCACTGTTCCCACAATTCTTGATACCCACCACTCGCGGAGCAACGGGCTGCCGGTGGGAGCCGGGGGTCAGCGGATGTCAGTGGCCGGATGCCAGTGGCCGGACGCGAGTGGCCGGCGGAGGCCTGCTAAGCCTACACCGGTGGTTGGGACTGTTTTCTGGCCCCTCGGTGCCCACTTCTCGAGCTGCGCGCCAAATTTCAATTGCAGTGGTAGGGGACTCCTCGAGCGGAGCGAGAGGAGCAGCGGGTCCCGGCAGCCGGCGGCATCGCGACCTAGATCCTGCAGACCGTGGCCGCACGCGCTTCACGAAATATGCGCGTAAACAGACTTAATAAATGTTGCAGCACTGCAGCGCTGGGCTCCATCTATTGCTTTCCAGAGAGAAATAAGCGGTCAGAGTCCCAGTGTGAAACATGCCTCGTCCCCAGGTCAGGCGGTCACAAGCAAAGGGCCTGCCACCAGTGGCTATCAAGCGATACGCCGAGCAGATCGCGACGTCCAAGAGCCCATGTCCCAAGCGGAGAAGTGCCCGCCTGGCGGCGAAGGATAAGAGCACCGAGACTGTATCGGAAACGTCCGTACAATCTGCGAGTGTCACGAAACCCTCTGTAGCCGAAACTGAAAGTGAAGACAGGCTGGGAAGTGACTCATCTTTATATAATTCCGAGCTGCCAGTTCCGCGCAGAGCGTCTCTGTTTGATTCTAGAGATATGGACTTGGAACGCTCGAGCCACACCACAAGCTATAAGGATATGGATTTCAGTCTGGACTCAGCGTTTGCAATAGTCCCCAGTGATGAAGACAAAGAGAACAAGAATGAAAGGCTGACTTCTTCTAAGGAAAGTAAAAGCCAGCAGACATTGGCTGAGTCCAACAACAGTTCCAGCCAGAAGAGTATGAACAAAGGGGCTTCTGCCGGCAGACGACGAGGACGGCCACAGAAATCTGACCAGGTTAACAAGATGACCAGCAATCACGATTCAAATGCTGCAGCTCTGGATTCATTAATTGCCGATCTAGAGGAGTCGCCGATTCCAGTTCGCGGTCCACTGTCGAGCCGAGATCCCGATGCTCAGGAACTAGTTCCTCAGCATGATCATGAACAACTGCCTATTCCCTCTTCACCGTTGCTTGATCTGCTGGAAGCACAACCTGTAAACCAGGGCGAGAGTGGGTCGTCGGAGTCTGATGCAGTATACCTTGAAAATGCCGAGAACATCCCGCCAGCTGATCCGCTATCGAGTGACCCATTCGGATTCAACAAGGTGCTGAATTTCCACCCTAAGCTGTCGAAAAAGAAAGCTACCCAGTCTCAGGCTGCTTTTCAAGCGAAAACTAATTTCAAAATCTATCACGACTCCAGTGATTCAAGCTCAGTAGCAAATTCAGAACCTGAGTTCCCACTATCGTCGCCCCCCAGACGTCAGGGTCAGAACCCCGAAATTCTGCACTCACTCACATCATCGGAGCTCGCCGGCCGTCTTCCACTTGAACCTAAGCGTTTCAGACGAACCAGAAATAAGAAACAGGATGAAGTAGCTGACGCTGAAAACAAAGCGAGCGAGCCGAGCGTTGCAGGTGCAGAGTACGGAGTGGAAACCGCAGAACACAAGGCCAAAACTGACTTAGCAGCCCGTGAGAAGGCGAAGAAAAATTCATCCCGAGCTACAAAAGAGACCAGCCAGGAACCTGATCGACCGCCAAAGACCCGAAGAGCGAGATCCAGTAAAGCCAAGGCGCAGGAGCCAGTGGCTGCATTAGAGATTGCAGACTCGGATGAAATCAGGGAGGCTGACAAGAAGTTCAAAGAGATTGACGAATGGGAGCTGAAGGAGGTCATCGTCTCGTCCTCACCCTCGAGTTCCGGCCTGTTCTAGCCTCCCACCGGTGCCCTGCTATGTCCGTAATGTCATTAATGTCTAATCTGCTCGTTCCCCATCTGTATGTTGTATTATTATGTTGTCCTCTGTTGTCTTAATGTTGTAATGTACGTGTTTGTATAACCCGAGTTGCGCTTCCGGCGGTTGGGGCGACCCCGTAGCTCGCTTCGCTCGGCCGAGTCCTGTTGGCGGGCGAAGCTCGAGGAGCCACGGGGTTCGGAGCTGCGCCCCGGCCTCTGGAGGACTACCTGCCGGGGGCGCCTGCCGAAGGCACGGTGAGGCAGATGGTATTATTTATTTTATTGAGATATTAAGTCTGTATCTAATAACCATGGTTCAGCTATGCAATAGGGGGTCCGAAATTAGTTATTGGCATAAGCGAACGGAGCTGTCAGGACTCAATGGCGAGGCCGTAGACCGTGGTGCTACTGTCGATTTTAATGTTCTCCAGGCTGCTGGCCAGGTCAGACTTGGCTTTATCCTCAGGCAGAGGCGACAGCTCTCCCAGGGTGGTGTTGCTCACTTCGTCATCTTCCTGGTCCTGTTTGGAAGTCGCTTTAGACTGGTCGGCCTCGTCGTTGGACAGGTCTGCGTCATTCTCGCGGTCACCCTCGTCGCTCACGTCGCCATAGTAGTTGGCACCGTTCGAAAAGTAGTACTCTCGGCCGTTTGCGTACATCTGGTGGTGCAGGTGATGTTGCTGGTATCTGGCCTGGTCTACAGCAGCCGCCATGGCCGCAGCGTACATGTACTGCTCATGCTGGGCTTGAGACAGGTATTGGGCCAAAGCCTGACTGCGAGATGAGGTGGCCAGGATAGATGGAGACACTCTACCCTGCTCCGAACTGCCCAGCGAGCTGCTGGTCTCGTCGCCGCCGTTGTTAGCACCGTCTCTAGGATCACCATTGGTGTTAGAGGAGACCGCAGCAGCAGCAGCAGCGGCGGCAGCGGCAGCTTGGTTAAGAATGCGGGGGTTGTTTCCACAGCGGTCTTTACCAAAGTTGATCTTGAACTGCTTGTATTCCTCCTTTTCCTTGATGCCTTCAATGGCTTTGATGGCATTGGTAATATCAGTGAAATTAACAAATGCACACGACTTCTCCGGCAAGAAGTTAATCTGTTCAATATCACCAAACTCGGAAAAGTCTTTGCGCAGCTTGGATTCCGGCCAGTTATCGTCGATGTTTCCAATATAGACATTCCTGCTGGCACCAGCAGTGACGGCTAATGAAATGGCACTCATCAAAGGACCGGAATGCTTGCCCCAGCCGACTTTCAGTCTTCTGTTGTGGATTGATAAGCCCTGGATGTTGGCCATAGCAAAGAACTGGGCAGCAGCAGTAGGGTCGATAAAGGTCACGAAACAAATATGTCGTTCAGGGATATAGCGGATATTATGAAGTAGGCCACCGCGAACAACATTACAGATTTCTTCGATGGTTGTCTCGGGATGCACATTTCCAAGGTAAATAGTTCTGTTGCCGATGTTATTAGCACCACCTGCTGTGGTGGCTACAGCCACAGCAGCAGCAGACTGGTGAGCCAAAGCAGAGGACAGGACTTCACGGTCAACATTGGCCAGAACATGTTCAAAACCAGAGGCAATGCCGAGATACTGAGCAGCGTTCTGTTGCTGGGTCTTGGAAATATATGCACATCGATCTTTACCGTAAAAGACCTTGCGATTAGCCCATTCGGGATTCTGCGGTAACTGGGCCACTACTTTTGTAGCAGTGGCTATACTGAGGAAGTGAACAAAGCCGATATTCTTTTCACGGATCAATTTGATAGTATCAATAGGACCGAACTTGGAAACAGCGTTATATATGTCATGCTCGGTAATGTCGTCTGGTAAATTACCCAAGTACACATTTCGCGAGGCACCGTCATGGGCCACAGCCAGGGAAACGGCCGACGGTACTGGGGAGGACCGGCCCCACCCGATTTTAATATCTTGGCCATTGATAGCCAGTTTCTTCAATACCGCATCAGCATGGAAATGAGCAGCAGAAGAATGGTCTAAAAAGGACACAAATGCACAGGTTTTTTCAGGAATGATTTTTATGTTTTCAACAACACCCGAACGAACGTGATTGAGAATCTGCTCAGCAGTGGCATCAACCGGCACATTGCCTAGGTATATAGTACGAGAGTGGTTCTCAAGTTCAATCTGAGACGAATAGTACTGTTGCTGCAAATAGTTTGCAGCAGCAGCAGCGGCGGCAACAGAGGAAGGTGACGACGGAGAGTTAGAATTAATACCGTTGGTGGCAGCAAGAGCGGCTGCGGCTGCGGGAGAGACGGAAGAAGCATTGGAAAACGAACCGAACTGGCCAATGGCAGGAGTACCAGGCTGGAATGGTGAGCCAAACAGCAATTGCGAGGGGAGCATAGGAGTGAAAGGAAGGTCATACTGAGCCATGGGAGAATAGGGCATGGAATTGGCAGCCGAGGCAGTCAAGTTAATAGACGAGGAGGTATTCGACAAGTTGGCACCCCCACTAAGCGCGTCACTAGCGGCATCAGTGTATTCGGCCGAGTCATTGTTGACAGCAGTGTGTGAAAAAACAGCGGCAGAAGCTGCGGGTGCATGTTCAGGGGTAGCATCAATATTGACATCTGCAGACCTAACCTTGGCGCTATCAGTAGAGCCAGCGGTAGGAGTAGAGGTAGAAGCAGGAGTAGAAGCAGAAGCGGAATCAACAGCAGCAGTAGCAGCAGCAGCGGCAGCCCCTGAATTCAGTGCATTATATGAAATAGGACACATGGCTGAAACGAGTGACGACGCACAAATAAGCGATAGTAAGTTGGTCTTGTAGACTGAGTAGACTGTAGAACTACTGAGTGGAAAGGCTGAGTAGAAAACTGACAAGAAAGACTGATTAGAAGACCTAGTCTACTGTAGACCTACTGAGCGGTAAGACCGAGTAGAAGTTTAATGAGAGTGAGTGGAGGAGAAGCAGAAGAGCCGGTGAGCTCGACTGACAGGTGGAGACGTAGTGAAGGAGTACAATGAGAAGGAACGATTGATATGAACCAAAGAAAGCTCAACGAGGGGAAGCTAAGCAGGACTAAGCAGGAATATAAACAGAAATAATAGGAAACAAAATTCCAACTGATATGTATACTGTCAACGGGGTCAGTACGATCGTTTCACTAGTTGAATATGCTCACTCAAGCAAGTTCTCAGGGGTATCGGAAAGAAAACGAAATGAAACGAAACGAAACGAAAATAACGGAACGGAACGAAGCAGAAGGGGTCGATGGAGAATTCAAATAAGACAAATAGAAAAGAAAGCGAAGAAAGTAAGAAAGAAACAAAGAAAAGAATCGGGCCAGTGACAGCTCGTCGACAGTTAGTAACTAATCACAGACAGACCACTAGGCTAGGACCACTTGAACAGAAAGGAGAAGGAAAAGGAGAAAGAAAGGAACGAAATGAGAAAGAGATAGGGGCACGTAGCTGTATGGAGTGGTAGTAGCAGGAGCTAATAGTAGGGATAGCACAATGCAGTAGCACAGCAGAATAAGCACAGCAGAACAAGCACACGAGTATAATTAAAGCACAACAACCACAGCAACAGGCTCAGCAGGTCAAAGTAGAAGCACAAGTACAAGCAGGTACAAGCAAGTACAAGCAAGCGCAGACAAGCACAGGCAGGACAGTACCAGCACAGGCACAGGCAATCTCCACCAGAACCAATCTTAATCTCAATAGTCTCAAGCTAGCTCAACCCACATCCAATCCCATTCGTTCTCGTCTATCCAATCTCCCATCCGATCTGATCCATCCATCTCCCATCCAATCTCCTGTCAACTCCTATCCAGTCTCACAGCCTGCTGCCCACAACTTACACCTTATTTCACGCGCACCGTAATTAACGCTTCCTGTAGTTCACGCAATACGTGTCTCAGCACAACCCAGAAACCGTTCAGATAATTGAAGGAAAAAGTGGAGACAAGCACTGAACAAGTCACAGGCAAGCTTCAAGCTGTAATTCCACGTTAAAATCGTACGTAGTGACAGACAGACCAGCGATATAAAGCAGCTGCTGGAGAACGAGCGACAGATGACACAAGACCCGATTGCCAAATAGCACGTCCAAGACCAGACAGACTCAAGCAAATTACAACTCTAAAGTAATTAATATTAAAACCCGAGACCAAAGGCAATGCAAGGCAATAAAATACAACAAACAAACAAATCCCAAATCAAATCAATATAACAACTGCCAATGTCCCGCTCCTGCAGTTTAAGGGGGTATGTAGTGTTTGTGTCTATTTGTACCCTTTAGGAACACCCAGAACAGGGGCAGGAACAGGGGTTGCACTGCATATATTTAGGCATACCAGATATGAAACCGGACTGAGGCGCGCCGCCGCCGCGCCGGCAGCTCTGGGCACGCTACGCACGCCCGCCAGACAGCCCAGCCCAGCCCAGCCCAGCCTGGCTAGCTTTGTATGGCTAGGCCCCGACCGCCAGACGGCCTGCTCAAACGGGCGGTTCTATAATTGGCACTCGGCTCAGGGGTGCGCGGAGCCGGGGAGAGCCAAGCGCCCCTCCGGCGGCCGGGGCGCTGCCCGGGACCCCGTGGCTCCTCGAGCGGAGCTCGAGGAAGCTGGCGGCCGGCCCGAGATGGCAGCGCGGGCAGCGGGCGTGAATTATGGTTGGCATGCTGCCAGCCGGCTGGCGGCGCCGAGACCGCGACATGTGTAACGCGCTGTGACGGGCGGGCGTGCCTCCGGCGGCCGGGCTCTGCCCGGACCCGTTGTGCTCGCTTCGCGAGAAAGGGCACCACTGTCCAGCACTGCTGCCGCTGGGCTTGGTCAGACCAGCCCGAGCGTGGCCTTGGCTAGCGGCCCCCTTCCCGGGAACGGCCCTCTTCGAACGCGGCGAGAGGAGCCGCGGGGTCTGGGGCAGCGCCCCAGCTGCCAGAGGCATGCCCGGCCAGTACGTTCTCTCAGGGGCTCCGGCGGGTGTGATCTCCAGGCCGCTTGCAGCCATTTGTTGTTTTACCGTTTCAAAGCATGAATTGGGAAATTAGCGGTGCATGCCCCTGCACCTGAAATTACAGTGTGCATACGGTGCCTGGCCAGACCGCTACGTTGGTCGGGCGACGTGCATTCCAGCAGCGAGCTTAAACCCCGGTTCAAGTGCGGGCCGGGCCTGCTGAGACTGCTGCCGGGGCGCTGCCCCGGGCCCCGTGGCTGCCCGAGCGGAGCTCGAGGAAGACTGGCCCCTCTGGAGTGTCGGGTGTGCCTCCGGCGGCTGGGGCGTTGCCCCAGACCCCGTGGCTCCTCTCGCTGCGCTCGAGGAGGGTCGACCGCTCCGCGAAGAGCTGACGATTGCAATGTGGTTGGGGCTGATGAAAGCTTCCTGCTGGTCGATGCTTCTCTTCAGATGGATCTCGCCGGGCCCAGAACAGGAAGCGCAAAGTGTGAGCCATGCGAGGTTCGGAGCGCGCCGAATGCGGGAGCCCAGGGTGCCGTCTGGATGAGCGTGACTGAGAGGAGGGGCTGGAGCGAAGCGAGCAGCGCCGTCTGGGGGCACTTCGGTCGTCAGGCACTCCAAGGGGCTCTTCTGGGATGTCCAGGCTCCAGGATGCTCGCGAGCTGAGCGAGCAGCGAGGTACCCGGTCGCCTCTGGCGTCCTAAGTCTTCTATAACCCTGTCCAGCTAAGCAAGACGCTCGCAAGCAGAACCAGGTTCGGGCGGAACGCCACCGCCGGGGGCATCCTAACTCCTCTATGACCCTGTCCCACCGGGCAAGATGCTCGCGAAGCGAGCAGAACCAGGTCCGGGCGGAGCCCGGCCGCCGGAGGCAGACTGGTAAGAAGAGAAGAGAAGAGGACCACCCGGATGGTCTCCAACACCCGGCTAGCGAGGCGAGCGGCCGGTCCGGTGGGCAGCAGAGACGGAAGTGGGAGGAAAAGAGAATGCAGATGCGATAAATATTGAAGGATGATGCTAATTAGACAGAGGAATGCAGAGGATGCGCGGTGGCAGCCAGGTTACTCGACGGTGATGGAGGGAGAGCGGAAGCTGAGGCTGAGGTCGTCGAAGCCGCCGCTCGTGGTGCTGCGGGGGGTGCCACTGCTCTCGGAATCGTAGTTGTTCCAACTGGACTCGATGGTGCTGGAGCGACGACTGTCGATGAGACGGGAGCGGGGGCGACGGCGATTGAGGCCGCCTCGTTTGAGGTCGCTGCCACTACTGCCAGCCCGGTCGATGAGCGTAGATGAAAATGCATGAGAAGGAGTCGCTGCTGCTGCTGATGATGATGATGCTGCCATGGCTGTCGGCGGCTTTTTGGGAGGCTGTTGAACAAGTTTGTGAAGCTCGTCTGTCTGTTGCTCGAGCTCCTCGATTCCGCGGTACATGTCTTGAAGAAGGCTCTCTCGGAGCTTGCGGTCGTTCTTTGACGACGACGGTGCAGCCTGCAGGTCTTTGAATGTCTTATCTGGGCGAGGAGGGCTGATACCAAGACTCACAGGCGAAGATACCATCCGATACTTTCTGTCAGGCGATAGTCTGTGCGGTGGCTGGGGGAGGGGTCGGGGTTGTGATGCAAGACCACTGCTGCTTCGTTTGCCCGAGAGCCATAGTGATTCGGTGCCTGGTCGGGATAGAGACGTCATGGAATCAGACGAGTGTCTTTTGCTCGAGGGGGAATCGTGCGAGTCAATCAGAGATCCGTACTTGGACGAGAACGGTGTCTCCTCCAAAGAGTGCTTGACCGAGTGTTTAGCCAAGTCGTCCTTTAGAACCGGACGCTCTGCCTCGTCACCACTCTCCACGTCAGAAAAGAGCGAGCCAGAAGAAACACTATCGTTGTCGTCTGACAGTTCTGCGGAATGCTGGGAAAATGAGTCGCCATTGGAGTAGGAACCGCTTTCAGAGCTGGACCGCGAGCGGCCACTACGACTGCCCTCTCCACTAGCACTTTCAGACGAGAAACTCGATCCTGGAATACTAGAGAGATCAGTAATGGTCGACCTCTTGTACTGTTTCTCTTCCTCGACCTCCCAAGAGTGGATTTCTTGCCGGAGAACAACACGCACTGCAATGGCCCGGCGAAGATATCTCGACCAGGTATCGACAAACTCTAGTGCCTCGTCCAACTTGGCCAGATTGTCAATGTTGGCATTGTCTGAGGAAGCCAGGAATTTGGCTGGGTCGTCCGAGCCATACACATCAACTCGGCGAATGATAGGATCGCGGCCGCTTCGGGTGGAGTAGCGACGGTCGACACTGCCTGACTTGCCGGATCGTGTTGACTTGCGACGAGACAGCGACCGACGAACAGGCATTATTTCGACACGGAATGGAGCAGCATCGGCATGAGCACCAGGACCGCCAGCTCGAAGAGCACCAGTGGTCGTCTCGGGAACAGAACCAGCAACAGCAGCCGTTGCAGCCACCGCCTCGGCTGCAGCACTAACAGGTAAAGATGGAACATGAGGAAGGGCTATCTCAGGTTCTAAGGACGGACCAGTCACACTAGGGATGGCTTTTGCCTGGGAATTCTCAAGATAGGACCCGGAAATTGGATCGGTCTGCACACCTTCGGAAACAGAGACCTTTTTGCGGTGTGACTTGCGGAGATCTGGAGGTTGTTCGGGCAGCTTCTTGCGGTAATCATATTCAAACTCGTCGAACTCGAGTAGGCTTGAAGAGGTCCTAGCCAGGTTGACTGGTTTTGGAGAAACAATAGGAACGGGCTGGTATTGGCCGGATTTGAACCGACTAGAAGGATCGCGGCGGATTTGGGGATGCAGTCTCAGCAGGTCGATAGGCTTGATGTTAAATTTCAGGGGCTTAGGACGCCGAGGAGAAGCAACCACTTCAAATGATAACTGGCGCGTAAGCTGGTCCTTGGTATAGTGGTATTTGACTTTGGATCGTCGTCGAAATAGCTTGCGGAAATACCGACGAACGGGAGACCCGCGCATGCTGCCAGCACTTGTCCTTTTTCTGACCAGCATTACAGGAGAAGCGCTGAAGGGGATATTTTGAGAATTGCCCATGTGACCATTGGGGTTTGAACCTGCGCCTGCTGGGGATCTCGGCCGCTGTGTATTTAAGCTCTGCCCGTACGTTTCATAATTCTGAGGATCGGCTGCCTCTGCAGTGGGTGTGTGCGGAGAAACGTGGGCCGGATCGTGGTTATACGATATCGATACCCTTTTGGCGGTGCTAACCAAAGGTTCAGATTGAGCTTTAGCTGGTTGGCCAGAGGATGGGTAGTCCCCACCCGACGAACGGTCAAGGCCTTTGCTGCGGAAAAATCCACGTCGAGGAGCCGATACGCTCGATGCATTGGTGAAAGAGCCTGGTGATGCAGGGGAATGTGATGATACTCTGGTACGACGCAAATTGGACGAGGTTCGTTTCAGGCTGGACGGCGATCGTCGCAGCTTTAAGAAGCCTCGTCGAGGAATGGTGGTGGTCTGATTACTGGTCGAAAAGCTGTTTGAGGCCCTCGATTCGTCTGACTCAGGCAATGGTCCAAGGGGCCCTGAGTTCGTCACCATGACAGGACGCTTTCTCGGTGACAAGGCCGACTTTGTCACATCAATCAAGTGCTCAGCGAAAGTGGGAGTTACCACACCACTTGCCACGGACGGACTAGACACCATTAAGAATTCACGCTCTTTCTCATGCTCTACAGTAATTGGTCTGGGAGGAGACCTCTTTTGTTTCGCCATGGTGCTGTTAATGCTGTGGACATGCAAATACACACTGGCGGAGTAAGGGGTATCCAATGAGACAACTAAAATGTAACAAAAAAACCGAACAAAAAATCACAGGATAGAAGTAAAGAGGACAAGCAGCCACAGGATCATCTCAGATATATATAAAATGACAAAAATCTTGCGCATAGGTGGTTTGAAAGAGGCTGGCTCGGCCATCATGCCGGAATAGCTAGCCCACTGAATAAACGTTACCGGAGATCTCATGCCGATAAGCTGGTAATATGCGAGGATCACTGGTCTGATGCATGAAAAGGACAGGGCTGGTGCAGCATGTAGCTTGTACCCGCCTCTTGGATAAGTGAATCACAGACAGTAGAGAGTTGGCTAAGGGCGCCTTCAGAGAAAGAAAATTGGTTACCTAAAAGCTTAATCAGTGGCCGCCGTAATAGCGGCCGAAATGGCCAATGGCCCCGGAACCATACCCGCCAAGTACCCGCCAAGTGGTTCTATCAGTCTCTAGCTGCAAAATAGCCATGCACAACGTAAATTAACCGGCCTCCGGCAACTGCTCTATAGCCCCAGCCAGTCACCGTATTAATTATTACACGACCCAGCAGCCCAATCTGATGATAACTCGTGATGATAAAATCCTGTGATAGCCGCGGCCTGCCCTCAGTCGCTGCTGACGTAGAAATCGTTGGATCGGCCTCATTAGTGCCTTTTAGCGCCATTGCCCACAGATCGGCTGTCAGAGACCCTATAGATCGCAGATGTTCATGCAAGATCCAGGGCGATCTCAACGAGCTGTGGGGCCTCTAGCGACGGCGCTGGTTACTGGCCTACGGGGCGTGGGGTGGCCTCCGGCGGCCGGGCGCTGCCCGGACCCGTTGTGCTCGCTTCGCGAGCCTGCGGGCTCCGCGGAGCGAAGGAGTTCTCGGTAATAGCAGCTAGGGATTGATGGGCAGGTAGGTGCAATGGCCAGCCTACGCGATCACGGTGGCCGGCGCCGAGTTACGCAAGCTTCTTCGTCAGGAAATCTTGTGCTCGCATGCTCTCTCGACTCTTCAAGCCAGTAAGTAATCGTTTTCTGTACCCCTAGCTGCCTGGGCGGCCGGGCGCTGGCCGGACCCGTGGTGCTCGCTTCGCGAGCGAATACTACCCCCAGAGGCATTGGGCCCCCACGAAGCATGATCTGTTTCGTGAGTTACAGGTTTGCACGCAGCTCGCACGCTCGCGAAGCGAGCACCACGGGTCCGGGCAGCGCCCGGCCGCCGGAGGCATCCCTAGAAATTATCTAAGTTTACTGATTCTACCCCGCCCTGAGCCGAGCAGGTCCGGGGTCGCTCGCTAAAACCGTGGGCAAATCGTATTTACAGGTAGCAGTTCTATAAGTCGTCGCCGTGCGAAGTGGGCTCTGAGCCGGTGTTGTCACCAGAGGAGCCGGCGGGAGGGTCAGCCGGTTGGCCAACGGGAGCTGACAGTTGCGAGTCCCGGTCGTCATCGGTACGGTACGCGTGGTCATCGAGCTCGTGCTCCTCGGGTTCCGGGATAGGAGTGCTTTCAGCGGCTGGAGCAGCTGGGGTCAGGACCTCTTCTTCCTCTTCGTGGCCGACAGAAGCCTCCTTTCCTTTGTCTTCAGCATCGGGTGGAGCAGGCAGCTCAGGCTCGGCAGGCTGAGGATCAGCCGCCTGTTCTGGCTCCCTCTCAGAACTAGCATGCTCCTCGTCTTCATCAGTGGACGGCCCTTCCTCAGCAGTCTCTGTTTCGTCGGTCTGGGAGTAGGGACCTGCCTCGCTTCTGTCGTCGAAGGTCGCCACGGACGCTCCAGTCTCGATATTCCTAACAGGCTCTGGCTGCTCCGTTTCGGACTGTGTCTCTGGCTCCTGCTCTTTGGCCTCCTCCTTTTCTTCCAGCTCCTCTTGTACAACCGAAGCAGCCTCGGGTACCACTGCCGCTTCTATGGTATCACCAGTATCACCAGCGAACCCTTCTGAAGATTCAACAGCAGACTCTGTAGCGGACAGGTACTCGATAGCACCATTGCTTATATCTGTGCTGGGTGACGCAGTTAAAGCACTAGTATCGGTGCTCTCACTATGCCCGTCGTACAATCCAATCAAGTCGTCGAAAACCTGTCTCTTTATCAGCACCTGCAGAATCGCTGCTAGGAGCGCTATTAGAAGCACACTCCATAATGCGTAGATGATACTTTTGATGCCGCCGTTGAATATACCGTCCAGAGGCAGCTCTAATACCCGCAAAGTGCCAGACACAGAGGTGCTGGCTATACGAGCCTGTGACGGGTTGAGAGCTACACTGGTGATGGCGATCTCATGCACTTTGTCCAGTTTCTTAAGCAATCCAAGACTTTTACTGGATACAATGGCTAAGCTACAGTCTGACGTGCCCAGAACAGTGTATTTTGACCCGGCATCCATTGTAGAAATAGCCTTGATTTTCGAGGTCAGCGATTTGGACGCGACCTTGCTGCCGTTCGTAGTGTTGAATTTGTATAGTACCACGCCCTTTCGCTGGTTCAGATTAGCAGCCACAACAACGACATTATCGGCTACAAACCTGACTTTTGCAAATTTGGCGTCTTTTCTAGGCAAGTCGACAGCTACAAGCTCCTGTCCCGTGCTAGCCTCTAAAATAAACAGTTTCGAGTCGCTGATATAAGCCAGTTTTCCTGAGTCAGCAGAGAAATCTATGTCATTAACAGGTCCAGCAGCCACTGTCTTCGAGAACAGAACACCGTGAGGGCTAGAAACTCCGGCTACCAGCGTCGCTGTCTTGAACACATGCAATGATCCAGGACTAGCACTCGATGTCAGAGCCAACAGCTCGCCCGAACTGCTCACTCTCGTGCACTTTTGGTACTCATTCACATCCGTGCCTTCAAACACTTTGAACGAGGCCTCCTCCTCCTCACTGGCGCTGGCGCCAGGGTGAACCGTAGCACTCACAATCGCACCAGCATCGCCGGCTAAACCAGCCCCACTCTTGACACCAGCGTCCCGGCCACTTTTATACCTGAACACCCGCAAGTGGTTATTGCGGCCCTCCTGAATTGCCTTCGAGCTCCTGTTCACACCAGCGAAGATCCGGCCGCCAGCCCGGCTGACGTCCAAACTGGTCGGGTTGTCCTCGTCGGCCGCCAGCACGATCTCGCTGCGTACCGCCAGCCCCTTCCCCTCGGGCCTTACTTTGACCACTGTCTGCGCCCATGTTAGCTGGCTGTTCCTACTGCGGGTGGGAATGCCTCCGGCCGCCGGGCGCTGCCCGGACCCGTAGTGCTCGCTGCGCGAGCGGCCTTTCCTAGTGACTTGAAATGAATTCAAACAGCCCCCTGTTCATCCTGTTCACCAGGAGCAGCTGGTGAGAAGCTGGCCCTCGAGCGCGGCGAGCCGGGTCCTGGATGCCAGAGGCACGTCCGAGAAGCACCTACGATTTTGTTCTTGATCCCATTACGGCCCTCGCCACCACCGCCACCTATCACAAGAGTGCTATTGGTGTCCCACACAGATGCAAATACCGGGTACGAGACGTCGATGGTGTCGGAGTCGCTGCTGGGCAGTGGGCTGGCCGTCGAGCTGCCAGCCTTGTCCCCGGCGTCACGGGCCGCCTTCTCGCTGCTGCTGTTGCTCATGGCACGTTGCCGTTTGATCAAAACTCTGCCTCGTTTGAGAAATGCCACTTTTGCTGCCAGTTGGTCACAAACCGTGCTCTCGTGAACCGAGCCTGCTATACTCTGGTCTGATCTGGTCTGGTCTGGCTAGCTCTGTGACCGACACATGTTCGTCAATACGTCCATGTCAGCCGTGCAGACCCGCCTGCCCCGCCAAACGCCCAAAGAGGCTATCACCTTTACCCCTGAATCCTGGAAGGGACGTGAGGCCGGGACGTGCCTCTGGCGGCCGGGGCGCTGCCCCGGACCCCACTGTGCTCGCTTCGCGAGCGTTGGTCCCAAAAAGGCGGACATGCCTCCGGCGGCCGGGGTGCGGCCCCGACTCGAGCGTAGCGAGAGGAGCCGGGGGGTCTGGGGCGCAGCCCCAGCCGCCGGAGGCAGAGCGGGCGACGGGGCGCTGAGCGCAGCGAGAGGAGCCGGGAGGTCTGGGGCACAGCTCCAGCTGCCGGAGGCAGCGCGGGAGAAGGGTGCGCCCCGACTCGAACGTAGGGCGGAGGAGGGTAAAAGGGGTAGTATTAGTACAGGTCGTCCGGGAGTTTGTCCATGACGTTTTCGAGGATGTGCTCGAGGATGCTCTGCTCTTTGTCGGCGTTAAAACCCATGGCTGGAATCTCTTGCGGGGTACGGCCCAGGATGGGGTCGAGGTTGTAGAGGCTGCCGAAGTCGAAGAAGCTCCTGCTGTTGAGCGCGTTGAGCCACTCGGCACCGTCGTCCTGGAGGATGTCCGAGGTGCCAATGTCTGAGGGTGCGCCGCTGTCTGGGCCGCTGCCGGTGGCCAGTCTTGCTCCGCCGTTTGAAAACGACGAGAGGTCCTCTGATTGGAGCTCGGGTTGCCGTCCTAAATGCAGGTTCATTTGCTGGTGCTGCTGGTACTGCTGCTGATGCTGCTGCTGCTGCTGCTGCTGCTGCTGCTGCTGCTGCTGCTGGTGCTGCTGGTGCTGCTGGTACGGGTTGAGCTGGTCCTGGTGTTGCTGCTGGGTGTAGGCCATCTGGGAATCCATGTCAAGTTTAAGGCGTTTCGTGGGGAGGTCGTCAGGCGCCGCCCTTGAGAACCCGCTGAGCGAGCTCAATTCGTGCTTGTTTGGACCAGAAGTATACGGCGATGGTGGCTGAGTGTTATTGGTGGAGCCGACATTGCTGGATGCCCCGTGCTTGATGAGGTCCTCGGGAAGGTAGGCCGGTGGAGTGCTCGGCCGCGACAGCCGGTCTTTGTCATCGTCATTATCGTCCACTTCGTCGACTTCGCCATTGTCGCCATTGTGGCCGGTAGTGCGCAAACCATCGGGACGGTCAAGCTTCTTGTTCCAACCGCCGTTGTCGTTGGCAGCGTCTTCAGTGGAAGAAGCCAGCTTCTTGGTGTACCTGTCTTTGAGCATGACGCACCAGACGCCGACAATGTACCAGTACTCGCGTAGAATGACCAGTAATCGCAGGGTCAGAGCTAGGTTTTGCTTTGCTCGGGCTGCCACCGCAGGGTCGGGGGAAAACGACATTGCAACGTGAACAGAAGACACTGTGAATACACAGAAACTCACAAAAGGCGCCACAGTGGTGTCTTCCAGCTGCAGAATGTCAGAGACGATTTCGGCCATGGAGTTGGCGGCATCACGAACGTTGAGCACTGCCTTCTCTATAAACTCCTTAGGCGGCTTTTCTTCAAACGGGTACCTCGACGGGTCGTAAGGATACATAGTACGATAGAGCAGGAATTGAGCAGCAAGCAGCTCGGCGTGGAGATGGAGATAGGTGCCAGCGCGGTTGAGGGCACTCAGCTCGTTCAGCGTGCCCTTGGAATAGAGGAACTTGCTGGGTACAACCTCGTTTTTGTAGTGCAGAAATTGTTTTTCCAGAGCCTGGAACTTCGAGCCCTCTTTCCAAGGAGGAACGGTCTCGCTGTTTTTCGAGGAGACATAGCTATGGATTTTGTTCCATATCAGTGTGGCCTCCATATGATAGGAAAACACATCCAGGTCGCGGTGCGACGGGATGGAGATATCTCGGTTGGCAAATGTCGTGGTCAGCGTAGGAATATTGTTCTCAAAGTTGTGATATGGACAGGGCAGTAGGACATCGGAGATCTCGTCGAGCTGGATGGGATAGGTGCTGCTGGCGTGGCCTAGACGGTCCAGGACTACTAGAGACCAGAACGTGCGTCGACGGCACTCTCGTTCCAGCCAGGTAGCAGGCGAGTCGTCAGGCAGCTCTTTATTCAGGCCTAGTCTCAGGGCCATTGGCATTGCCATGGATATATAAATCATAGCCCGGCCGCCTTTGTGTTTGAAGAAATCGTGCTGGGTTAGACATATGACGCCCTGCACAGCCTCGACTGAGGGGCTGTCAAATTCGAACTCGCGAATAAGCGTCTGGCGAGCTCTTTCTGCAAATACCTCGCCTGCTTTGTGTGAAGGTTGGCCACTTCTGATGATTTTCGGATGGCGCGAGAACCGTGCTGCCAGTGCGCACAGCGCGAGAACCAGGCCGCGATGCACTTCGCCCCGCCGTAGTCGGATCATGAACGTTGGCTTGTGGAGAAACGAGTAGGTCTGGTTGTGGATGTATTTGAAGTAGACCTCGGCTAGGTGGACGACAATGTCCGAGGGCGGCAGCAGCGACTCGGACTCTGGCGAGGCGATTCTCGTTGGCGGGCCCGATTTCAAGCCGGTGATAATATTTGCAGCCTGTTTGTCCTCTGCTGTGGTTGTATTGTACTGCTTGTGGTGCTGGTTATTGCTGTCCAAGGCCATGTTATTAAACCTCCCGGACATGTTCATGCCCATATAGGCAGACATTGTCGTCCCCATGTCCATATCCCTAGCTATATCAGGCATCTGGCTGCTAGGGTCGGTGGCACGGTCCACTTTCGAGCGGATTTCCCTCATGAGCTGCTGCTCGTCGGCCGTTGGGAGTGTCCTGTTTAGCGACGAGCCGATAGGAGCGCCGCCGGCTGCGCTGTTAGTGCTACTAACATGGGATATCTGGGACACCGGCGACGAGCCCTCGGACAGGTCTTCGGAACAGTAGACCCGTAGCGAATCTAAGCGCCGGCTAAGCATTTTTGTGTATCCGTATCTGGACCCTCGGTTCCGCACTATGGGGTATTCGCAGTCAACGTTGATTCGCAGGCAGTTCGTACACGCTGGGCGGTGGCCCGAACACTTGATCTTCTTCTTCCGACATCCAGCACAGGCCACGACCAGTTTTTTCTTCTCCTTGGACGACGCCGTTCCACCTACTATAGGACTCTGAATAAACGAATAGCTCTTTGCTCCTCCTCCCAGGCCTGCCCCGACACCAGGACTGGCTGACACAGGCGGTACGTTTAAGGACGAGGCGGGAATGGGCTTGAAATTTCCGTTTCCAAAATTGATGGCTGAGAAACCACCACCAGCGCCCGCGCCGGCTCCAGAGCCCGCTTCAGTGCCAGCTCCACTGCCAGCTCCAGCTCCAGCTCCAGCTCCAGCTTCAAGTCCAGCTACAGGTCCAGTACCAGGTACAGCACCGGGTCCAGAGCCAGGCCCAGTGTCAGGTCCAGTGCCAGCTCCACCAGGTCCACCAGGTCCAGCTCCAAGTCCAGTGCCAAGACCAAACCCTCTTCCAATTCCACGGTCGTTCCCACCAGCAATGACCCCGCCTAGCGAATCATCCTGAGGCGGGCTCTTGATGAAGGACATGCTCTACCGCCAACCCCGCTGATCTGGGCTCTCTCAGTACGTTTGTCTCGCTTGTGGTCTCAGTCTGCTCAAACACTAGTCCAAGCCCACGGCATATACTTTCACTCCTGTTCTCGCGCACCGGCCAACTGTGCCAGGAAACTTTTATTATCAAGAAAAGTAATACTGTCACTCGAGCCAAATCTTAACCCCACAAAACGCACCAAGTCGGACGGAAACCGCAGTCGGAAGAGTTTAACTCCAGCGGGCCGGAAGAACGGCTGGCCGTAAGCGGAAGTGCTCGACCCCTGGCTGGCTCGCTCGCTGGCTGGCTGGGTCGGCCTCCAGCAGCTGGGCTGCGCCCCAGAATCCCCGGCTCCTCGAGTGCAGCTTGAGGAGGGCGACTCCGCCGGGAGGCGAGCTCGGGTCGAGCTTGGCTCAGTCGACGTCTGTGGACCCTGAGTATGCATGCGGAAGAGAATGCAGGTCGGCAAACAGACTTTGTTCCCTGCCGTATCCATTCCCTCTGAAGACTACAGTCCGAAGAACAGAGGCCCTGTCCTCCAATGCCATCCTCATCTTCCGGGTGGTCCGGCATTGTGGGTCTGCTCTGCTCCTGGAAATGTGAATCTGGAGCGCCTGCAACCTGATCTCGTTATGCATGCACCTCAGTGACATGAGACCCTGCGCCATGCGCCTCCTGCCTGCCTATCATTAACGAATTAGGCTTGCCGGAATCGCCCCGAGCTCCTCCAGCGGGTCCGTTTCACCGACCTCGTCATCCATCCCCCAACGCTCCCTGAGCCCAGTGCTGAGTACGCCAGGTAGGCCGGTTTCTTATCCTCGCCGAAACAGTGGTGCTTGATACTTACGATGCTCTACCGCGAGCTCCGAACTCTGAACTCCGAACTCAGATGAGCGGGGAACTGACCCTGATTGGCCCTGCCTGAAGCACTGCGGAGCTCTAACGCTCGCGAAGCGAGCACAGCGGGGTCTGGGGCAGCGCCCCAGTCGCCGAAGGCGCTCGAGCAGAGGTCCGCGCTGAAATAGTCGAGCGAGATATGGTAACAATTAAATTATATTTACATGCCCCCATATATATAAATATATATGGCAGTGGCGAACGCGGGTCTCCGATTTGGTTCTAGCAGACTCTCGTCAGTTGATCAGTTGATTCGACTCAACAGGCAACTGGTGGGGTCCCGGGCTAGGAGGATTGGGTCCGCAGCGGAGCCAGGTCGAGATCAATGAAAAGCAGATAAAAGCATTTCGAGCTATGGTCAGCGTGTGGTTTAAGCACAACGTCGGCGGAAAAGCCGACCGGCAAATCCGCCGTTCGACCAGCCAACCTGGCTCATTGCAACTGTCCGTCGTCGTAGAAGTCATGCAGGATGTCCGGTTTGAAGGCCCACATTTCAAAGGCGTAGACCACGCGCTTGATCTCCTCCAGACTCATCTCTTGGGGCTTCTTGTCAAGAATGTCCTGCAGTGGCTCGGCCAGGTCTTCCTCGGCACCCGGTCCTAGGGTGCCGAGCGCTTCTCGAAGCAGTTTAGTTCTCAGCACAAACAGCATCTTGATAACATACTCAAAAGAGTCGATATGATCCACTTGATTCTCCAATGGGTTCACTTCCAGCAGTACTGGGCTATCTGATTTTCCGGGATGGAAGTCTGATTTCAGCGCCCGCACTAATGGTCGATGAGGAGCATCTCTCGCTACCTCAGGCAGATGCTCGCCTAGCAAGACCTTTGATTCGGTGCACGACTCGCACTGTACTGATACCCTGTGTCGTGCTTTCGATCCCTTGGGCGCAAGCAGCTTTTCAGCTGTGGATTCCCGGACCCATAGCAGCATTCGGATACGGCCATAGCGCTGCAGCCAACTCTGGTTGGTCACGCAGTTCAAATATTGGACACAGAGCTGCTCGCCCTGAATCATAGATAAGTTAGCCGTGAAGATAATTTCGTTGTGAATGTCGGTCCGCGGCTGCTCTTGCGGCTCGTACAGCTTCTGATCCACCAGATACTGGAACGTCGACCAGCGAAACGGGTCTTCAGGGTGCACTCGCCAGCTGTTGTCGGACGTCTCGAGCGACTTGAGAAAGTTCTTATAATTTACATGGGGCTCTAGCAAAATATGATTCCGCGGTTTTATAGTATTATGTAAAGCGGCCGACCACACTCCCAGTCCAGGATACGCATCTATTATCGTCACATTCTTGTTGTAGAACTTGTCGTAGCCCATGTTCTGGATCAGCTTGACCGCCAAATCATAGTTCACAAAGTTCTTCCTGGCATACGTCTTCTTCACATTCATCCACTCCTTCGCCGCATTCTGAACCAGCAGACCCGTGCTCCGACCACTCATCCTTTCACTGCCCTCTCTAGTCCTCAGACTCGGACCAGAGATCTTTTTCATGTCGAAAATCGTGATCCGCAGAGCTCAGCCGCATCAAGGTTCCCTGGCATGCAGGGTCCAGCTGGGCCCTGCGTGTGCCTCCGCAGCCCGCCGCTGCTCCTCTCGCTCTGCTTGAGGCGGGGCGGACGGGCGGGGCCCTGGGACGGTGGTGTGCCTCCGGCGGTTGGGGCTACGCCCCAAACCCCGCTGCTCCTCTCGCTGCGCTCGAGTCGGGCTGGCGCCTCTGCGGGGCCCACGACCCCCAGCTCTTGCCTTAAACTGACTATCAATCTCGGGGTCCAACAACAACCCGCCCCTTTTCGAGCGGAGCGAGACGAGCAGTGGGGTCCTGGGCGGCGCCCCGGCCGCTGGAGGCTCTCCCCCCTCCCCCACGTGACCGCACGGCTGTGCAGGTGGTGAAGTATTCATGTTGGAGAACGGAGTTGGCGAGGGACGAGATAGCGACCAGGAATGGCGTTAAAGCTGAAGTTGAAGACCGAGAAGCGGCCGAACGGGGCCGCGGGCGGCGAGGAGCGGGCTGCTAAGGCCCCGAAGATCAAGGTTAAGAAGCCGCGGAAAGGGTCTCGGGATGATGAGAGCGCTGCGGTAGACGCGGGGTCGCGGACGGCGGGGGTCTCTGGGTCGACACCGTCGTTGAGGCTGAATTTGAAGACAGGACCGGACGGTACGCCCGTGGTGGTGAAGAAAAAGAGGTCGGGAATACCAAGGATTAAAGTCAAAGCTGGAAGGAAGCCTGGAGATGGGTATGACTCGGAGGCCCCAGACAGGGAAGAGGATCCGGTGATTGAGGAGGCCGTGGTACTGCGAATGATTCCTGGTGAGCATCTGGATTATTTGCGGGCTGCCTGTGAACAGGGAGACCTTTCAAAAGTATCAATAAAATTCAAAGACCCCAGAAGAGCGGTAGTGTCAATTCACGACCAACTGTTTGCAGCCCAGCTGGTTGACCTGCCCACTGTCACTGAAGCTCAAAAGTCCTTCGATAGAAAGAATATTTATAAAAGTGCAGACGTGTGTCAAATGCTGCTCGTGACCGAGCCAATTGAAGTAGAGGATGAGGCCACCACTATAAAGCCCGTGCCTCAACAGTACCCTCATGGATTGACTCCTCCTATGTACTATGCACGGCAGCGACGGTTCCGCAAGAGGATATCCAATAAAGTGATTGAGACAGTCGAAGCGAAAGTTGACGAGTTATTCAGATTAGATGAAGAGGCTGAGGAAAGCAGGTACGAGCTTTTGAATCCGAATATGCTCGCCACTTCGGGCAGTTCCGCTGGCTTTGCGGCCGCTGGAGCTAACGCCTTGGCCAGCGGTGGATCAAGGTCGCCTAGAGGTTCGTCTGAACCCTCGACGCCGTTCAATATGCTTGCTGGCGGAGAAGATGAGATAGAAGAAGTGGATGCTGAGATGGACGGCGACGGCGAAGAAGACGACGACCTGCTTGGTCTGGAGTTGGAGAGAGCCTTGCAAGAAGAGGGAGAAGCAGGGCACGCGACTGGTGATGATGACAAAGACGACGACGAGGACGACGATGATGGAATGTTCTCTGAGCGCAAGAGCTCGAAATCAAAACGAAAATCTAAAAACAAACACTCTGGCGCTGGCGAGGTGTCGACACCCGCAGCCACTCCTGGCGGAGAAACTGGGGCTGAGACTGGTGCGGATGACGATGAAGATGACGACGAAGATGACGACGACGACGATGATTCGGACGACGACGACAACGAAGAAAACAACGACCGCGACGATATGGACGAAGACCAGATCGAAGCCATGTATCATAGTCAGCTTCTAAAGGAGGAGATCTCCGAGTTGGAGTCGACTATCGAAGCCAAGCAGCGTGATGCAAATAATACAGTCAACCAAATCATGAAGGGCCGACTTCTTGACGTGGTCAACAAACTACGACAGGAGCTGGAAATGAAGCGCCGGATGCTCAAGGTGAGCGACAAAGGCTCCGGCAACCAACCTGATGACAAGGCCTCCAAACCAAAAGACGATGACGATGACGACGCAGATGCTGAGAATTATGGTGATGTCGACGACAACGACAACGATAACGATAACGACAATGACCACATCGACGATGACGATGTCGACTCGCTCTTCTAATTTATTGTGTAGCATAATCAGACATTTATTTATTTCCCCTCCTTCTGCTGGTCTCGATCCGACTGTTGAATGAGCCTCCGGTAGCTGTGGCACTGCTACATACCCCGTGGTGCTCGTTGCGCGAGCGCAATGACCCTGGTGAGGAAACAAGTTAGTTTTATATATAGAGATGTACAATGAGAAATGCAATGAGAGATGCAATTAGGAATACAATGAGAAATGCTATGAGAGGTGCATCAATTAGGACTAATGAGAAATGCAATGAGGAATACAATGAGAATACAATGAGAATGCAATGAGAAATGCAATGAGAAATGTGATGAGAAATGCAATGAGGAATACTAATGATAAATAATGCCAGTAGATATGCTGAATGTTACTAGAACCCATGAACCACGACACCACAAGATAAGGACGACCATCCGATTTCTTTTCCTCTCTAGTAAACTCGACATTAGTCTTTGCGCGAATTGAAGACCTTGCGTATCAGGCGCGACATGATATAACAGGTAGGATCTCCAATTATCTTCTGTGCCAGCTTGTCCCTACGTCTTATCCAAAGGATTTTCTTTCCTGGTATCTTTCTGTTCTCCAAATTTTGTAAATCATATACTCTCTTGCTGGAGTTTTCCATGTACTTGATAAGCGATAACACTCGTTCCTCGTCCGTTATCTCCCCTGAAAGAGGAACCCTATCGTCGAACTTGAACGACGTACTGAGCGTGGGGCCAAATCCGGGAAGAACCCACTCTTTTACAATTTCACACAAACGATCTTGATAGCTAGCGCTTGCCTTAGAGGAAAATTTCTCTCTCTTTCGAGTAACCATAAACGGGGAGAGCATATCCACCATACCAAGATAGTAGAGCTCTGTCAGTGGGTCGCATTTAGGACCAGCTCGGACACAATTACGCTCTTTCACAAATTTGTAGTCATTCGATCTGGGAATGTTAGTTTTGTCGCTCGCACTATTGTCTCCCCTAGGAATATAACTTACTCATAATCTTTAAGACCATTATCGAGTCGCAATAAAGTGCTGTAATCAGCTTCTTTCAACCTATTCTCGATGTTCAATACCGTTTTCCGTGAAATTCGTCCGCCTTTAAATGCGATGGCACAAATATCATCACTGCGTTCGATCGTCACACTGGCCACCATAAATGAGAAGTCTAAAGTTCTCCGAAGGCGAAGGAAAGTGCTGCTACGCTTTAATTGATCCGACACACCCCAGCTTGCTTCTTCGGAGATACCAATAAAACCCGGTTCTTCTACTCTTCCAAGGTTTTTCATGACAAATTGGTACCCATTAGATGGACTTGGCACCTCGATTTCAGACATCTCGCTATAACCGTTGATAGTAAAGGCACGAGTAATATTCGCATAAGACGGGAATGGGCTTTTGATTACTGCAAAGTAACTGTTGCCTTGGTCGTTCGGTAACTCTAATTTGTAGAGACCACACAGCTTCGATATCAGGCTGTCGCGATTGCGTATTCTGGTCAAATGTTGGACATAATCGCTGAGCTGGCTCTGTAGTAACCCGTAGTCGGCTTCAGATACCCTCTCAATAAAAAATCGACAGTCTTCGGTGATATAAATTTTGTTGTTAGGACTTTGGATTTCTCTCAGTCCTCTTGGTCCTCTATGAAACGTCAATGAATAAGTGGGAGTGCTCACTCCGAAGCTCTCACGTAGCAGCTTGAATTCTTTAGGGGTCCATTCTTCAAAAATGGGCTTAGGATGTGAACCGTCTAAGTGGTATTGAGCTGAGGCATTGAATCTGTCTTTAAACAGCTGTCTGGTACTCTTATTATGATTATCTCCGCCAAGATTTTTGAGGCGATTGCCATCATCAAGACATAGGTTGATTCCCTTGAACAGCATATTCAAGTCTTCGTCAATATGAGGGGAGATCTTCTTAGGAGCAAGCTTGTCTTTAAGCTCTTCGAGCTTCTCTCTCAGTTTCCGGATTTCGCATGGAGTTGCAAAGATCTCCTCCTTAGGCCTGCGCCTGCGTGGAGAGTGCTTCATCACGAGGTGAATCTTCTTGGAATCTTTAGTGGAAGTCTCCACAAGGGTAGCAGCAGAGCTGTCACGCTCGATACTAGTAGACGGTGTAAGCATGTCCAATGACTTAGAATCAAAACTGATATTGAGAGGTGTAACCGAAGTAAGTTTAATGGGAACTGGATCGATTAGTGAATAGATAAAATCAGCAGTCACAATATCATTGGGAATGGTGAAGTCAGTATTAGGGGGATTTTCTACTCTGGAGACATCAACACAGGCAATGGCCGGTTGTTGAGTGGAATCTGGGAAAGCAGCGTGTGAGGCACTAGGTTCTGGGATGCGATCTTCATGGGCTCTTCTGAGCTTGGTGCGCTGTCTGAAGGCACTGATGAGGATAATGGTAGTTATCATTAGGGCAATTGGGCCATACATTTCAACAAGACGATATTCATTGAGTTGAGAGAGTTCAAACTGATTGAATTTCGTTACTGTCTTGGGCTGTTTGAGTTCTGCCACGGTCTTCCCGTAATCTATAGCTTGGGAAGAGTCCTGTGCGGCAATGGTTTGGTTTTGAGCAGAAATAAGATGGTAAAAAAGTTGTTCAATCATTCGCGTGGCTATTACAATGGAACGGTGCTCTTTCTTGAGGTGCTGAATTTTCTATTACCAAGATCAATTGAGCAGAAGGTATCAGCAGTTAGCCAATAGAGCTGGAAAGAATCAAGAAACCCAAAAACAAGAGGATAACCCAGAAAGTGAAATTCACTTGCAAAGCAATAACGAGCTTCGGAACAAGTGAAGGTCCAAAGCCAATTTAATTGTTTCTGAATTAAAGTAATTATCTTCAAGAACAAACAGCGCCGGTAGAGACAGAAACAAGGTAAAAGCAATTCACGAGCTCTGAGAGGACTACAAAACCAATAATTAAGTGACAGTACGGAGGGAGAAAACTCGTGAGCGCACAGACACCTTTTATCGACCGCCATAACCGCCATAAGATAGATTATGCGTGATGCCTGCATGCATCGGCCCCCGGTCCGGCATTTCCCAACCAGAACAGAAGAACCCTTGAGAACTGATCCACTATGCGAAATTTCCACCGCCGTCAAAGAGCGCCCATCTCTGCTCTCTCGTGCGCAGTCTCACGGTTTCCTCAAATCCAGTTCACACTTTCTGTACAGGACAATAAACACGGACGATGCCCATGCATGATGAACTCAGGGGTAACAGATCGCCACACCGGCGACTGGGGCGCTACCCCGGACCCACTGCTCCTCTCGCTTCGCTCGGGTCGGGCCGAGCCACCAGAAATGGCGCTCGCGCAGCGAGCACAGCGGGTCCGGGGCAGCGCCCCGGCCGCCGGAGGCTCGACTTGTAGGACCCTCAAGACCCGTCATGCAGCTTCATGCAGCTGAGCCAAGAGCAGTTAAGCTTATCTCGAAGATAATCAGGCGATCAAACAAGACTATGGTTCAAAATAGTTTCACGGAAAAGAAGCGTATTTGCAGCCACTACTGCCGTTGGGGCAGGGCCGAGTGCTTATTCCGGACCCGTCAGCGGTCACATGACGCAACCAGGGCAGCTCTTCAAGACCCTTGCGACAGACTGAGCAGCTACGACCACATCCCGAGTACAGCAAGATTTCCCGTCCGATCAATCATATTTAAGCCTCGGAGAGCCTTGATCAGTAATGCCGTGGGAGACCAGGCGTGAACAGAAGGTGTTGTAGCTCCTCTCTTTTTTTGCTCTGCCGGTGGGCAACAGGATAGCTCCCGCGCTTGAGCTGCGCCCTCTTTCGCCGGAGTCAGTGCCGCAAAGTGTGCACACCGGAGAGACAGGGCATGGCAAGCACCGGCAGCTGTTCGCACCCTGGGCCCCATGGCACCAGTGATTGACGACTGACATCAACTCTAGAGCCGGTGATCGCGGGAGTCAGAGCTCGCGCAGCGAGCACAGCGGCCCCGGCAGCCGGAGGACCCCGTGTACCCCTGAGAATACGAAACAGGCGGTGCGGCTGGGCGTCGATTGATCTGGCTCGATGCATCCACGTTCACGAATCTCCTGACTTTTTGTTCTTAAGTCTGTCGAGCTTGGTTTCGAATTTGCATTAGAGTTCAGCATCCGCTGTATATTGAAACCGGAAAGTAAGTTTGTACGCGGTGAGCTGTCTCCGGGCTTGCGGGTGTGTCGGTGTTGTCGGCGTGTCGGGTAGATCAGGCAGGATCAGGAGCTGTGCGGTCAGTTGAGAGGTGAACAGAGCGGAAGGTGTCAATGGGATTACAATGGGATCATAGTGCAATTGAGCTGGAACTGGAGCTTAGGGCCGAGTCTGTGATTGGGACTCGATGCATGATGTGATAAACTTGAATATCCCAGCGACTTGCGGGCGGAACATGTGGGTTGATCACGGGAAGTGAAAATTGCCCAGAACCAGAGTCGACTGATTTTAAGTTCAGGCAATTGCAATTGTCTTGTAGGGTTTGTTGTTATTGCAGCCCTTGGTAGATCCGTCCAGACGGTGGTACAACTGAACGTCGAATCTGATGTGACGTTGTCCGGCTGCAGCAGCATGATCGTTTGACTTGGAACCTTCGGATTTAAATCGTGGTTGGTATCTCTAGATTTTTCGGTTATTGGTTCTTTTACCAATCAACTTCGTTCTGGTCTCGTTCTGGCCCTGTTACAGTCTCGTTCTTCCTATTCAGATCTTGTCTCCCTTCGTCTTTCTTTCCTCCCTCTATTATCATCTCTTTTCTTCTAACACCTCTTAGTGTCTGATTCAATGGACACCATTTATAAAGCCACTGTCACGGCTCCTGTTAACATTGCTACCCTCAAGTACTGGGGCAAACGCGATGTGGCTCTCAATCTGCCTACCAACTCGTCCATCTCGGTTACTTTGTCTCAGAATGATTTGAGAACTACCACAACTGCTTCTGCTTCTTTGTTATATACCGAGGATGAGCTCTATCTTAATGGGGTTAAAGAGGATGTCGGCTCCAAACGGATCCAGACTTTGTTCAGAGAACTGCGTGCTCTTCGTAAAGCTGAAGAAGACAAGGCCACTTCATCGGTGATTCCTCTTAGCAGGTACCACCTGAAGATTGTCTCCGAGAACAACTTCCCTACAGCTGCTGGTCTTGCTTCCTCTGCAGCTGGCTTTGCTGCTCTTGTTAAAGCCATTGCCGAGTTATATCAGTTGCCTCAGTCGAATGAAGAGCTTTCTATCCTGGCTCGTCAGGGCTCTGGATCGGCTTGTCGCTCGCTTTTCGGCGGCTTTGTTGCTTGGGAGATGGGTTCCAAAGAAGACGGCTCTGATTCCAAGGCTGTCCAAGTCGCTCCATACGAACATTGGCCCGAGATGAGAGCGGCCATTCTCGTGGTTAGTGCAAAGCGGAAAGACACGCCCTCGACCAGTGGCATGCAATTGACTGTTAAAACCTCAACGTTGTTCAAGGAACGTGTCAATGTGGTCGTTCCCCAGAGATTTGAGCAAATGAAGAAGAGCATCCTAGACAAGGATTTCGAGACGTTTGCCCATCTGACCATGGCCGACTCTAACCAGTTCCACGCCACTTGTCTCGACAGCTACCCGCCTATTTTCTACCTCAACGATGTCTCGCGCGCTGCCATCCGTCTCGTCGAAAACATCAACAAAGTGGCTGGCGAAGTCGTCGCCGCCTACACGTTCGATGCCGGTCCCAATGCCGTTATCTACTACCTCGCCCAGAATGAACAGCTGGTGCTTGGTCCACTTCGCGCTGCCCTGAAAAACCTCTCTGCCTGGAACGAAGAATCCCACTCACACATCCAGGAGTTCATGACCGACGACTTCGACGAGCGCTGGGTCTCGGCCCTCCACGCCGGCATCGAGCGCATCATCCTCACCGGCGTCGGCCACGGCCCCCAGTCCTCGACAAACTCCCTTATAGACAAGAACGGCAACCTCTGGGGCTCCTCCTTCTAATAAATAACCCGTCTCTCATCGTCCTACATACGCCGCTCTGGTCGGCTACAAGGCGGCTAGGGCACTGCCCCAGACCCCACTGTGCTCAGCTCCCGGGGCGTTGGTGTGCCTCCGGCGGCTGGGGCGCTGCCCCAGACCCCGTTGTGCTCGCTTCGCGAGCGCTACTCCCAGTGTTTGACATGCTTCTGGCTGCTGGGGCCCGGGCCCCAGGCCTATTCGTGTTCGCGAACCCTGATCCCGAAACTTGCTTGGTTGGTGAGGGCAGATTCCTCGGGTTGGAGCGACAGGCTCCGTTCCCCCTTGGTCTCAGCCAGAGAAAAAAACTATGCGGTACCTCTGTATCTTGTAGGCAGATGTGGAAGGTAAGCAACAGCAGGTTCACGGTCATGGACACGTCCATTCCCGAGAGTAGCGCTCGCGAAGCGAGCACAACGGCGTCTCGGACAATGCCCCAGTGCTGGAGGCACACCAAACTCCCCGGGAGCAGCGCTCGCGAAGCGAGCACAACGGGGTCTGGGGCAGCGCCCCAGCTGCCGGAGGCACACCCGCCCGACTGCACCGACAGGAGTAGACAGCAGGAGCGCCACAGCCCAGAGAGCAGTGGAGTGAGGGCAGACGATATTACACAGGATATTTATTTTAATTTTTTTAAAGTCGTCTACATGGTGAAATCAGCTTTATTTTGATATAAAATATATGTAAATATATGTGTATAAACACCTTTTTTAAAAGGTACTTTGCACAAAAGTTAGTTAATAACTGTTATGAACAGTTATTAACTTCAAAATGTTAGTAACTGTTAATAACTATTCATAACTGTTAATAACTGTTAATAACTGTTAATAACTGTTAATAACTTAATAACTGTTCATAACTGTTAATAACTGTTCATAACTGTTAATAACTGTTAATAACTGTTCATAACTGTTCATACCTGTTCATAACTGTTAATAACTGTTCATAACTGTTCATAACTGTTAATAACTATTCATACCTGTTAATAACTGTTCATAACTGTTCATAACTGTTAATAGTTCATAACTGTTCATACCTGTTCATAACTGTTAACTGTTCATAACTGTTCATAGTTAATAACTGTTCATAACTGTTCATAACTGTTCATAGTTAATAACTGTTCATAACTGTTCATAACTGTTAACTGTTCATAACTGTTAATAGTTAATAACTGTTCATAACTGTTCATAACTGTTAACTGTTCATAACTGTTAATAGTTAATAACTGTTCATAACTGTTCATATTTAATAACTGTTCATAACTGTTCATAGCTGTTCATAACTGTTCATAACTGTTCATAACTGTTAATAGTTCATAACTGTTCATACCTGTTCATAACTGTTCATAACTGTTCATAACTGTTAACTGTTCATAACTGTTCATAGTTAATAACTGTTCATAACTGTTCATAATAGTTAATAACTGTTCATAACTGTTAACAGTTGTTAATAGTTAATAACTGTTCATAACTGTTCATAACTGTTCATAACTGTTCATAACTGTTCATAACTGTTAATAACTGTTCATAACTGTTAATAACTGTTCATAACTGTTAATAACTGTTCATAGCTGTTAATAACTATTAACTGTTAATAACTGTTATTAACTGTGAGCAGCGCTCGCGAAGCGAGCTCAACGGGGTCGCCCCAGCTGCCGGAGGCACACCCGCCCGACTGCACCGACAGGAGTAGACAGCAGGAGCGCCACAGCCCAGAGAGCAGTGGAGTGAGGGCAGACGATATTACACAGGATATTTATTTTAATTTTTTAAAGTCGTCATTACAAATGCTTTTGTTGTTTGTTTAAACAGACTCGAGAACAACATCCTTGAATTCTCTGGGGACCTTCTTGCCAGTCTCCTCGGAACCAGCACCCTCACCGTGGAGAGCCAACAAGGCACCAAGATCGAACTTGGGCTGCTTGAGCAACTTGACCTTGCGGACGTGGACGTTCTGGAGAGGGTAGATGCCTTGAGTGGCCTTCTCGATCTCGCGGCCAATGACCTCGGGAATGAGCTTGGCAGTGAGCTGAGCCAAAGTGACGTTAGAGGCCTCTCTGGTCATGATCTCGGTCATCTTCTTTCTGATTTGACGGATTTGAGAGCTTTGAGCGTATGTGGTCTTCTTGATCTGGTTGGAAGATCTCTTGGTGAAGGCAATGGCGAAAAGACGGATAACGTAGTCGTCAGAAGTCTTGACAGTGACATTGGCCTCGATCAAAGTCTGCCACTTGCGGACAAAAGAACGCAGCTTGTCAGAGGTGAAGTCCAAACCGTGGAAGTTGGTGAGCAAGTTCTTGCCCTGGACCTCGTCAACTCTGAGCTTGATACGACGGAAAGAGTGGTCCTCTTGCCCTTGTAAATCAGCCAAAGAGACATCGACAATACGGCCCTTGAGCTCGTCGTTGGCGTTCTTAAGACCGGTGGATCTGTTAACTAGAGTCTTACCAACATCACGGTTCTCGAAGGTGGTGGGGGCCTTGATGTTGTACCAGTCCTTACGGGTGAAAGGGTCGACGACCTTCTTCTTAATTCCCTTCTTTCCTTTACTCAATCTCTTATTCTTTCCGACAGCCATGTTGACGTCTACTTTATTTCTCTTCTACAGTGCTGGATGTCGAAGTAAAATTTGGTTGAATGAACACACTGAATGAGAGGTATCAGAATGTTTGTTTGATATTTGCAGCTGGCTGGCGAGCGTCGCTGCACCTGCGAGCAATTCTGAGTGCGTCATTTCTTCTACGTGACCGTAAATTGCCTATTTAGGCAATTTTTCACTCTCAACTTTCTCCTGCGCTTTCGTATTTTCAAACATATTTATTCTTATATCAGTATCCAATACAAACCTGTCTTCTGGATGGGCCTCCGGCGGCCGGGGCTCGGCCCCGGACCCCGTTGTGCTCGCTTCGCGAGCGTCTCCCCGCCGGGCAAGGAGACCTGGACCTCCTCGAGCGCAGCGAGAGGAGCAGTGGGGTTTGGGGCAGCGCCCCAACCGCCGGAGGCAGATTCGAAGTAGGGTGTGGGGGTCCACGAAGAAACACCGTGATGAAGTCTATGTACTATGTTGTCTATGTAGCCAATGGCCCTGCCACCTAATGTCGCATTTGGTTGTATAACGGGAGCGTAGAGCTGCGAGATGTAATTTCTCACTTGCATGATTGCGCTATCGACCTGGACCCTGCGTCGCCGATCTGGTCCTTCTTCCTCGCTGGCTCGCTCTCCGCTCTCTGGCGGTTTGCCTCCGGCGGCTGGGGCGCTGCCCCAGACCCCGCGGCTCCTCTCGCTGCGCTCGAGTCGGCCCTCGGCTCCGCGTATCAGTCCAACCCTTCCAGAGCGCTGCTGAGTAGGAAGGTATGTCGAACGGAGGGAGGAGCCACTGGGTTTCGGGCAGTCGGGCAGCCCCGGCTGCAAAGGGCCCACGACCCGCGGAGCCAATGACCGACTCGAGCGCAGCGAGAGGAGCCACGGGGTCTGGGGCAGCGCCCCAGCCGCCGGAGGCACTGCCCGCGGTGCTGCTGCTAATGGTACTCTATCCATTGGTTATATAGTCAAGGTGTTTATAGTCAGGGTGTTTAGATATGTCTAGTGGTGTAGCCGATTTGAACGGGCCACTGGACCCCGACGCCGTACTTGGCGGCCAGGTCGAGGACGAAGCTGGGATTGTGCGAGAACGGTCTTCCAACGGAGACGGCGTCGATGCCGTGGGAGAACACCTCGTCAATGGCCTCGGGGGTGTGGATGGAGCCTACTGCGGACACGGACAGCTCGGGGGTGCCCTTCTTGATTTCGTAGGCGTATGGGGCCTGGAACGCAGGGCCGTATTCCAGTTTGCCCTCAGTCGAGATGCCACCGCTGGAAACGTCCACGTGATCGATACCCAGAGGTTGGATGACCTTCAGCAGCTTGATTGAGTCCTGGGCAGTCCAGCCCTCGTTCTTGTAGTCCAGTCTGTCCGAGCCGGAGATTCTGATGAACAACAGCGTCTTCTCAGGAATGGCGGCCTTGACGGCCTTGACAATGTCGACCAGGAACTTGATGCGTCCCTCGAACGATCCACCATACTCATCGGTTCTCTTGTTCGAAACGGGTGAAAGGAACTCGTTAATCAGGTACTTCTCCTGTTAGTATACATGCCATGTCCACATCCGTCCAGAACACCCGCCTCGTTCGGTTGCCCTCCCAGGACAAAACCAAGCGAAGCAAGCTACGGGTCCGGGCAGCGCCCGGCCGCCGGAGGCTCCACCCCCATAAAAACTTACACCATGGGCAGCGTGAATCTCGATCACATCGACGCCGGCTTTGACAGCTCTGAGCGCGGCGTCCTTGAACTTCTCAACAAGATCCTTGATCTCGGACACCGTGAGCTCGCGGGGCTCTGAGTTCTCGGGCGAGAACTTGCCCTCGGACGGAGCCACAGTGTCGAAGCCACCCTCGGAGTGAGGGGCAAGCTTGGCCCCGGTCCAGGGGGCAGCGGTCGACGCCAGACGGCCAGCATGGGCGATCTGGACGCCGATTTTCTGGTTCTGGCTGTGAACAAAGTCCACTACACGCTTGAACGGCGCAATGTGTTCGTCTTTCCACAGACCGGCGTCCTGGGGCGAGATCCGGCCCTCGGGAGAAACTGCAGTGGCCTCGATAATCGAAAGTGCTGCACCGCGGACCGCATACGACCCGATCGCAACCAGCGTCCAGTCGGAGATAAACCCGTCCTCGTACGAGTACTGGCACATGGGAGAAACGAACAGGCGGTTCTGGAAAGTCACTCCTCGAATCGTCAGCGGCTCAAACACAGCGGGCTTCTTCTTTCCCTCGGGAACTCTGATGAGAGTGCCGGCAGGGACCTCCTGCAGAGGTGTCCAGTAGGGGGCAGCTGCGACAGTTAGAGATCTAGACTCTGGGCGTCCGGGATGGGACATGGGAGCTTAGGGCGGGTGTGCCTCCGGCGGCCGGGCGCTGCCCGGACCCGTTGTGCTCGCTTCGCGAGCCGTTGGCCTCGAGTAGTCCGGTGAGGAGTATAGGTAGGCATCCAGCAGGGTGTACTTACCGTCGGAACCTTTGACAACAGCGCTGGCAGTCATTTCGATTGGTTATTATTCAGGCGTTAATTGCTTGAGGCGGAACTGTTCGGGATATAGAGATGTAACAGATAAAGATCTTTGGAGTGCGAGAAGTGTGTATCGGTTCTTGTGTTAATTCAACTTGTCGAGTTCTGGAGCCGATTTCTAGAGAGCTTGGAACTACAAAGTGGAAAGTGGACAACGGGTTTGTCTTTATCTCAATCAAGGGCTGATATTTCGATACCTAAAATTAATTTCTCAGGGGGATTTCAGCATCCTTTTATGGATGGGCCCCCTTATCTCCTACTTACGTAAATGGCGCCGATCACTGCCTAGAGCTTATTAACAAGAACCCTCACAAATCACACCTCTCTGCAGCCATTCCCTGCTTGCGCTAGGCTGAGATTTCCCATCGCAGACGAGTATATCTCCGTTTTTACCGACACTCGGCCGCGGCATTCCTCTGCCGGGCCGGTGAAATCACATTGATATCCTTCAGTGCGGCCGGATTACCTCACACCTGGGATGGGGCCAAGAATTGAGTGTGCTTTCTCTGCACGATTTGTCATGGAAGTTTGTAAGATGGCGCTCGCGAGTTACACGGCCCGGTGGTCGAGTACGGTCCGGATCACCGGCAGTTCTTTCCTGGTTAGTGCACTTCTCCTTTAGTCCTGCCGTGTTCCGTCTGCTTTGATTAACTGAATATAGATAATATTGATTGATTAGCTAATAAACTATTTCTGTTCTCAGTTCATTTCTAAGACAGATTTAGCTAGTCTTGGGTGTATAGTAACAGGCTCTATTATTTTACCCAGACTCCTACTCGGAGCACATGTACCTCGTAAATGGGCCTTGTAAGAGCCAGCCCACAGTCACGAAATGCATTCGCAAGAAATATAGCGATATGGAACAAGAAACCAAACCGTACAAACATTCTCAATCAGCATATCTGGACACTTTTCACCTTAAAACCTATTATTCTGGCTATTATCTCCGCTCTGTCGAGGGAACTCCACGCTGTATCAGCTCTATGCCCCTGAGATGCGATGATCTGCAGAGCGCCATGCAGTCCGACCGGTTATATAAGCGAAGCACGAAGCACGAATCACTCTACTGAATTCTCACGTAGTTCAGCTTCTCCCTTTTATTATGGACTAGCTCAGCCAAAAAAAAACACCCGAGCGCCAGACAAACCTGTCGACCACGCCCAGACCGAAGCTTGCCACCCCGTCTCCCATCCCAGTTCCCTGAGGCCACAAAGCACCGCACCAGGCCTGGATCTCCTCGAGCGGAGCTCGAGGAGCCGGGGGGTTTGGGGCGCAGCCCCAACCGCCGGAGGCATCACTGTCGCTCCCGCGGTCCGGAGCGGTGCCTCCGGCGGCTGGGCTCCGCCCAGACTGGGTTGTGTGGGTTGTGCTCGCTTCCGCGAGCAGCGCAGAGCAGCACAGGCCCTGCATATCGGGCCCTGCATGGCAATGGTCCCGTCCAGGACATGGCCCGACTCGAGCTCCGCACGAGGAGCCTGTGGGTGTGCGAGCCGCTAGAGGTACTTTGCTGCCGGCGGTTCAGGGTCCGACTCTGGGGCGTAGGCCTGTGTTACCCGGCCGAGGGTGGGGCCGGGTAACTGAGGAAGAGCGAGGTGGCAGGGCTATATTTAAGGGCTGCAACAGCGCCATCGGGCGTTTTCCGTTTCTTTTCGCTTCTTCGATAACCGACGTGAAGATTAGGAGCCTTTTTAGCGAAAAGCACCTAGTTTCTGTACGAAAACAAGTTTAAACAAAGTCACAGACGTTGTTTGAAGTCATAAAACACAAGACCGCCAACAACAGAAAAAATGTCGTCTAATCTTGACAAGTCGCTCGACGATATCATTGCTTCCAAGCCCCGCGCCAGACGTGGACCTGGTGGCATTCGCAAGGCGAGAAAGCCTGCTGCTAGACCGAAGGCTGCCAAGGTGGCCTCTGCTGCTAGCAACAAGGCCGCTGCCAGGTCTGTTTCTACCAAGCAGAAGACTGCTGCTGCCGCCGCTGCTGTCGGCCTCCAAAGCATCCAAGAGGCCAGCACCATGGCCACTCGTGTGATTTTGTCCAATCTGGTATGTTGAGTATTTTACGAGAGGGAGATGCGGATTAGCGAGCGCGGTCGCCGCGAACAGGCCAGCGGAACAGGAGTTTCGACGAGATACAGAACGCGATTCTGCTCCTTCATGAGTAACTCCACGAGACTGCTGATGCCGTACTGCTGATGCCACACTGCTGATGCCACACTGCTGATGCCACACTGTTGATGCCACACTGCGAGTGCCGTTTCAATAGGCGAAACAAGAACGCGAGATCTGAGACTGAGGAAATTTTGAACAGAGCGATGAAGAGGGATTGAGTACAGCATGAGAGGCCGGTAACGGGGAAATTAAGCGAGAGACTCTCAGGACTTGTGCGGATAATTTAAGAATGTTTGAGCAAGATATTATTAAGAAAGCTTTTTAGAAGAGATAGAAGGACGCTTGGACCAGAGACTCCTGCTCTTGCTCTATTCTTGGTGTCTCTTATGCTCGGTCGCATGATTTTATGCTGTCTATATGCCTTTGATGTCTCTTATGCTCGGTCGCATGATTTATGCTGTCTATATGCCTGTGGTGACTCCTAGTTGAGCTCTTGTTCGTTCCAATTGTTCGTCTTTTAGCAGTACTTGGTGCTAAATTCGTTTGTAATTTGTGTTTCGCTTTGTGGTGACGCGCTCGCTTCCCGGCACCCTCCTCAACCTTTTAGATTTAAACTAACCAACCTCGTGCGCTTTAGCCAACTGATGTTACTGAAGAATCTGTTAAGGTATGTTAGTCTGCGCAAGATGTCCGCCGAGGTTTGGTAATGGCTTATGAAATCCCTAGTGGCAGTGTGTACAGAAGAATGGCCGATACGGTAAGAGGCACTGGAGTTCATGAGGGCAGAGAGGAAGAATTGTAGATTTTTGTCAAGAGATTCTTGGTTTTCGTTGTTAGTTTGGCGAGGTACCCTTCTTTCATTGGTGTCATAACTCCATTTTTTGGCTTCCTTCGTCCCGATTCTTATGTGGCGTTTCATGCCGACTTTCTGCTCCTCTCGTACCCAGTGATGTCCAATCGTTCATTCGGCCATTATTACTGTAATCCCCGGTACAGTTCCTAGGAAAGGAATAGGGGTGTGAAAAGAGATTCATCCCAGACTACTGATAAAAGTAGACAAGCGGATGCAGTCTTCTCTAGGCGTTTGCGGCAGTCTCGAGCATTCTCTTTATGCCACAGATTGCAGCAAGCCGGAGATTGTCTATCAAGAGCATGTGGAACAAGTGTCAGGCTTGCAAACGAAAGTTTCGATGTCGGTCAGAGCATAATCGTGACTGCCTATACGTTGATTCATTCTCCATCAGCCAAGCTCACAGTTCCACAGTAAGCCTATGTGGTAAGCGACTTGATATTTGATCCAGCGTACCAACCCTGCCTGTTCAAATAAGGTTGCTGTTAGTGCCATTTGCAGGTCCTTCTGCTACTGTCTCGATAGTAACATTTGGTCCAGCACTTGATGTCTTTTCACGGTAGAGCCTAGTTTTCGGACTCCAGTGTTCGGTCTGAAAACAGAGGTGCCTACAAACCGAGGGAATGAGAAACAGGGAGTTAGACGATACTTGGCAAGAGCTGCAATCAGCAAGCTAATTACCAGTCTGCTTATTTGACTTGAATGCGACTTGTATTTGACTACACCTTTCGAGTCCTTTTGGGCACATTTCCCCTGCTCTCGTTTCCATTCTATCCTGCACACACTCCTAGGCGATATCTTTGCCTTATCGAACCCAGTATCCATCTACGTATAGTCATTCACTCCCCTGTGGTTTTCCAGTGGTTTGTATTGGATGTCCGATTTGATCTGTGATCAACCAAGTTCAATTACCAACAAGATTTAGGGTTATTTCTCGCACCAAATTGGCCCTGTCAGCAACATTCAAGCTAGCTACACCAAGAACGGCACCCCTACCGGTGTGTTTTCGCTCAACTTCAAGCGTCCTGGCGATGCTGCCAAGGCCGTTGCCCAGTTCAACGGAACTTCCATCGATGATGGTGCCAAAGTGATGAGAGTAAGTATAACAAATTTCTTCGCATGGTTCTGAATTGATCTAACAAACGCAGGTTGAATTGGTTGTTGACCCCAGTAAGAGACCCTTGTCTTCTCGTCTCAAGTAAGTATCGGAGCCACTATCTTCGTAAGAAATAGTGGAAAAAGCTGTCTAACAATTCCAGGCCCATTCCTAAGGCTGACGAGCCCAAGCCTGTCACTGCTAAGCCCAAGGCTGCTGCCGCCAAGAAGAAGACCAAAGCCAAGAAGGTCAGTCGTCCCAAGAAGACTGTTGAGGAGCTGGATGCTGAGATGGCCGACTACTTCCAGGACGGTGCTGCCCCTGCTGCCACTGCTTAGTTGACGGTTCTTTCGTTTCTGGGCCGCCTGTATTAATTGAATATTGTTTTTGTTTGAGATTTTGCTAGAAGCGCCCCCGGCGGGTGGACTGGCCGGTATGGCTCTGACACCGGTGGGGCGGCGTGCCTCCGGCGGCCGGGCTCCGCCCGGACCGGGTTGTGCTCGCTTTGCGAGCGACGGTGGCTCCGCCAAACCGGGAGCTGCCTCCTCGAGCGCAGCGAGAGGAGCTACGGGGTCCGGGGCAGCGCCCCGGCCGCCGGAGGCGTCGCGAGCGGCGTTGCTTGGGTGAGGGGCGCTGGCCCGAGATCTATTTCTGATCTTATGGACATACTGATATAGATTAATAGCTTCAGTACGGCTTCGGTTATGGTTACGTTGTTGTGGTTTCGACCATTCATCCATGTAATGGAATTAATTAACAGTTGAGGATGGCCACGGTGTCGAGTTGGAGATGTCGTCCCGCTATACCACCATGAATCTCGATAGCCTCCTCACAAGAACGCTAGGTAATGCGACTGCCAGTCAGGTTACTCTTGGATATTTGGCAGGAAGTCGGCAAGTTTTTGGACCCAGTTCTGATCACTTTTTCAGCAGGAAACATGTGTCAGTCTGGGCCACCTCCACGAAAGCTGTCGCGATTGTTCTTTCGCTTCTCCTTTGCTTATTAGGCGTTTCCCATGTAATTCCTCGCTCAGTAAAGGCGAAGCCGAAGCTAATCGCGAGAGTTCCTCTCATTCTGGCGGACTCATTTGCTTCATTGTATTATGAATTGCACGTGGTGATGAGCGATTTGGGCGATTGGATCAAGTTTGTGCTTCCTGTTTCGTACTCTCTGTTCAGCAAGATAGTTTTCATACTGAGTGAAGCATGGTTCTGGCTGAAAGTGCTGTTCTTCTTATACAGAGCCGTCGTAGAATCCGGTCGGTGTGATATTGGCCACAAACCTACAAAGACACATCCTGTGGCCAGTAATCATCCCGGCTCACCGGGTAGGCTAGAGATGATTATTTTAGTTCTGCTGTGTAAATTCACTCCTTCATTGGCTGAATTGCTCTCGAAATCCGTGAAGAAGATCTCCAGAAAGAGGCACAAGAGACAATCAGAGCCCCCCTCTAAGCCATTCGTGGTCAGCAATGCAATCGACGTTGGCTCTAGCAGAACCCTGAGAGAGCCAAACACGAAACCTCCTAGGTCACCTCCCATTCCAGAGCACAAAAATTTGAAAACAGGCAAGCCAGATACAACGTCCATCGTGGGACTTTCTACTGACAAGCACACGCCAGTACCAGAGGCCGAAAGTTCAGGAAGGCCGCAGAAGCCATTTTCTAAGAAGCTGGCCAGGATCCGCAGTAATATCAGGGCCGCTTTCAAGGAAAAACTACCCAATACTCTAAAAGCAAAGCCTAAGAAGTCGAGGAAGGTACAGAAGGCTTCCGTCAAACCCATGCTCGACCCTCATCCACATATGACGGTGAGTGCCCTCGGAAAGCCCCGTGGTATGGCAGCTAAACTGAGAAGAGCATTTCAGAAGCTTCCCCTCGCAGCACTTAAGACTAGACATCCCAGGGAAGTCCCTCCTGCAAAGCAGGAGCAACGGGGTCTGGGGCAGCGCCCCAGCCGCCGGAGGCGAGCCGGAAAGACGAGAAAGGATGCATATCCTATTAAATAACTTACATGATAACACAGGGCTGCTCGGCGTGTTTGGGGATTCCTCGCACGCGGAGGGTCTGAGTGCCAGCAGGGTGGTTCCAGAAAAGAGTGTGGGTGTGGATTTTCCAGGTGCCCGACGAGGTGGAGACGCCGGTACGCTCATCGGTGAAATAGAACTCTGGTAGGTACACTTCGGTTGTGCCCGGTTCACTGGCTTGTAAGGTGAGACTGAAGAGGGCTTTGGAAATATCGAAACCGTACGACTTGATTTTTCCGTTGACGGCTACGGGGTAGGGGCGAATGACGGCTTCTCCTGCTCGAAAACCGTCATTGATTCCCTTTACCTGGTCGTCTCTACTCCATATACTTAGATCTTCACCATTCCAGTGGTCACCATGTTTGTGCGAGTTGGTCGCTGCGTATACCCACAAGGTGTGGTGTAGTTGAGACTGGTCCAAGGCATTATGGTTCGCATCCATGGCACGAATCTGAGAATGGTATTGGCCGGTCTGATAGGCGCGTTTACTGTCGAGATCGTAGGGAATGCCGATTTCGGAAAATAAGCAGGGTGTATTCTCACCGATCAGTAGTTTTCCTTCGGTTTTGATATAGCGCAGCTGGTCGGCCATGCAATTTCGAATGGATTTCTCGCCAATTCTCACAGCAAGAACAGGCGACCAGTACAGATTACGAACCACGCCAACGGCATCGACATTGATCTGCTTCCATCGCTTCAGCATAAGAGTCAGGCCATCGTAGTAATGTGGCGTGTAAACTGTGGTGGATTCGTTGAATTTGATTCCTCGTCCTTGAAGATCTGGTGGCTTGTTGTTCACGGGGGTCTGCATAAACACAAACCAGTCGGATTTAATAGCGTGGATTCGCTTTTCGTACTCCAGCCAGTGGTCAACGAAAAACTCTTCGACAAAGGCATGCGGTTTCAGGGGCTTGCCGGTGATGCTGAAGGTGAAGTAATCAGGGCGAATCACGGTTTTGCCTTCGTAGACCCCGTGGTACTGCCAGATACAACCCACTGGCCAGGACCTGGACCAATTGTATTTGGAGTCGATGTCAGCCATTTCCTCCTCGCTGAACCATACAGATTTAGTCGGAGAGATAGTTTGAGAGCCGCTCTTCCTGCCGCCCACGGAAGTGAAAGTCCACACGTCGACAGTCTGTTTTATTCCTGAACCAAGTAGCATCGCTTGGAAAGGAGTCGGAGAAGTTCCTAATTTGACGTGTTCCGGATCGTCGGGTAACTTTGTGATATCAGGATAGGCAATGAGTCCATGGCCAGGCTCATTCATGGACTCCCAGCCTAATACGGTATCTTCCAGCTCCTTAGTTTCAGCCACCTTGCGAGCAAAGTAACATACTGCGTCCAGATAGTGTTCGCGAAGATAAATGCCCACGTTCTTGCCATTGACCTTGCACTTTGGAGCGAAATGCTCTCCAGCAAAGAACACGGTGAACATGACCTGGCACACGAGACGGTGATAGTTGGACGCCCATAGCATTTTAATGGGCGGAGGTGTTTCCCCGTCCAACACAATAGCTGAGTGAGTGTCCATAAAAGCAGTCTGATTAAGCCCTAGTAGCTCGAGGGTCCATAGAGGGGCGCCAGAACCGCCAGAAAACCTCGACCATACGTCCTGGTGTGGATCTAGAAAGACCATGAGTCCGTGGTTCTTGATCTTCTTCAAAATCTCAATAGTAAATGCTATATATTTGTCGTCGTAGATGCCAGGTCCCGAGTGCTCTAGAGCGTCCCAGGTGAAGATATATCGGATGGTGTTGAAGCCGGCCTCTTTCAGTCGAGTCAGGTGGATATCAGCCTCTTCGAGAGGAAATGGCGAACCCACGTAGGAATTCTCATCGTCGCTGTCGATGACAACCAACCCAGACGAGTCGGAATCACACGGCGGAGAAGACTGCCCTCTCGGCCGGCGTGGTGGCCCTTTGGACTCGCCAGCCACATTGATACCGCGGAGAATGACCTCTCTCCCATCCTTGTCTTTGAACAGCCCAGCCTCGATTCTGAGTCTCATTTCGGTAAAGAAGTAGCAGTGGAACGAACAAAATAACAGACCAAGGACGGACAAGAAAACTAACCAAAAAACAGAACAGAAAACGGAACAGAAAACGGAACAGAAACAACTACAAACGAGACAGACTCAGACCGAGATGAAATGAAAATGCTATGAAAGTAAAGTGCAATGAAATAAAATGACAATAAATGACACAAGCCAAGTAAAGCTATTACCGGAGTCAGTTCGCAGGTCTGGCAGTACAGATATGCGGGGATAACAATTGGAAGCGCAGGGCTCGGGCCCAGAACCGAACCTGCGCCGCCGCCTCCAGCTATCGAAAGAGGGCCGAACTCGCTTGCTACAGTCGCACTCGCGTCACTCGCGTGTGGAACCTGGTAGTCACTCGCCTACTGACTCAATCACACACTCAGTTGCTAGCCTCCTCAACCAGTCGGTCAGCCAGTTCTAAAAAAATTAGCAATGCGAGATTCGCTGGCCGACGCACCTGCCGATGAGCAGAGCTGATAGCCGTTAATGAAGCGAAAGGTGCGGTGCGTTCGGATGAAGATTGCGGCCGTGACCTCGCCAGCACCTGGGCCACTGTTTGAGCTGTATCCCACAAACCAAACAAACAGAGCACTACCTACGATCCAGCTAGCAGTTAGCACTTAACGTTAACAAACTAGAGCCAGTGGTCAAAAGAAGCTACCACTACTGCACTTACCCCATGCAACTAACGGCTGCGACTGCCTAGCGCTCGCGCAAAAAACAACCAAACAAACGAAACAACCAAGCAACCACAGCGCACAAACAGCACAAGTCCTGTTGACTACCCGCTGAACTCAAGTTCATCTCTCAACCTGAACAGCCCCAAACAACATAGCACGCATCCGAGGCTCCGGCCGACTGCCGCGCGCCGGATTCTGCCCCCCTGAGCGGCGCTCCCGGACCCTGCGTCGGCCACCCCGCACCATGGGCCGCCTACTGCCGCCGCTAGGACGGGACGGGTGGACTGGGCGGAGATGCCTCTGGCCGCTGGGGCGCTGCCCCAGACCCCGTGGCTCCTCTCGCTGCGCTCGAGGAGGGCCACTCCCGGTGGATACCGCCGCGAGCTTCGTTGAGCGCGGCCCCCCACTGTCTGCCTGCCGTACTATAATATAACCCCCGTCCCCTGGGCCCAGTCTGCGACCGGCCAACGCCCGAGCGAAGCGAGCAACGGGGTCTGGGGCAGCGCCCCAGCTGCCGGAGGCACACCCGCCAGCGGCGACGTGCTACATCCGCCTTCTCAAGGCCCAGTAAACGAGCTCCGGCGGCGCCCCCACGGTCGGGACAGAATGCGGGGTGGTAATGTCTTTGCCGTGCTATGCCTATTGCGTGATCGACGGGTAAACTCCGAAGCGGACAGATCTAAGCTAGCCAGCACGTATATATAACAGCACGGGGGCCGAGTGTGGAGACGATTTTAAATGTTCAATTCCTCGCTCAGTCGACTGGCTCGTAAACAGACCCCTTTGATCAAACAATTTTCATCGTCCGCATCTACAATGGCTAGAGAATATCTCGTAGTGGTCCCAGACAAGCCCGGCGCTTTGCAGAAGCGTCTCGAGGTCCGTGCTAAGCACTTGGAGAAAGCTGCTGCTTCGCACGCCAGTGGTATTGTCCCAGTTGGCGGAGCTTATGCCGACGAGTTCGCCGCCGAGGGCGAGACCCCTGATTTCAAGGGCTCGGCCCTGTCTGTCGTCGCCAACTCGAAGCAGGAGGTCATTGACTTCCTGAAGAAGGACATCTACTACACCTCAGGCGTCTGGGACGTCGACAACGCCCAGATCCACGCTGTAAGTACCTCCCGTCCACGTCTGCTCTCCGGTGCTCTCCCGGTGCCCTCCAGACCCGGCACTAACCTCGTCGCAGTTCTACGTCGGCTTCCGCTCTGCCAAAAACTAAAACTAGACTGTAGCGAATCTACTGCATCCCAAATCGACCGCTTCCGGACATGCCTCCGGCGGCTGGGGCTGTGCCCCAGACCCCCCGGCTCCTCTCGCTTCGCTCGAGTCGGGCCTGGCCCGGGACTGCTGTCTCTGTGGACGGGAATGCCTCCGGCGGCTGGGGCTGTGCCCCAGACCCCCAGGCTCCTCTCGCTTCGCTCGAGTCGGGCTGAGCCCGGAACCGTGGCAGCCGTCTCTGTTTGGGTGAGAAGAGCCCGCCTCCGGCTGGCGCTTCAGACCCCAAGGCTCCTCCTGGTTCGCTTGAGTCGAACCAGGCCTGGCTCGAGCATTCCGCGCCGTGAACGAGCGACATCGCCTGCCAAAGAGCTCGCGAAGCGAGCACAACGGGGCCCGGGGCCGCGCCCCAGCCGCCGGAGGCACGTCCCCCCATCGCAGAACAGGCTCGCGCAGCGAGCACAACGGGGTCTGGGGCAGCGCCCCAGCCGCCGGAGGCGCACGTCCCGTCCCCCAGCGGGGCCAGACGACGGAACAGGCGATTTATTTCCAGAGAGACTCGGGGAGGTGGGCGAGGTCGGCCGAGTCCCAGGGGGGCATGATCTGGGGCAAGCGGTGCGAGGCCATTTCGGGGTACTTGGTCTCGATGACCTTGACCAGTGCGTTGTACCAGATACGGTAGCCCTCGCCACTGAAGTGGAGTCCGTCGGGGAGCAGGTGGGTCAGGTCGACGGTCGAGCCGCTGCCCGCCTTGCCGGGGATGGGGTCGCCTTCTTTCCAGCCGACCGCGGCCATGAACTCGTGCCACAGGTCGACAAAGCCCAGATCGAACTCGGCAGCCACTTTCTTGAGCGCCTGTCCGTACGCCAGGAATCGCTCGGTCTTTCGGTCAGGCCCGCCGTAGTTCTCGTCATACACAGCTGGGGCAATCAGAATGATCTTGTCGATGCCCTTGGCTTGGGCAGCTCGGACGATGTACTTCTGATTCTCAATGTACTTGTCCAGAGGCACGTTCTGGATATGGCCGTCAACCACCGAGTCATTCGACCCCCAGTACACCACCAGCAGCTCAACGGCCGCCTTGTCCTGGGGTCTGTGCTCAGAGTCGAGAATAGGGTCTATCATGTACCGGCCATGGGCAGACGTGTATCCGCCGAAGCCTCGAGTCACAACGTCGAACTTCCGGGTGTACAGGTCCTGAAGCGCCGGGGCAATGGCAAACCCGTACTCCTGGGTGCTGCTCGACTGGGTGATAGAGTCGCCAAACAGCAGAATCCGGTTCAGGTGGATCTCGTGGGGCCGGCCCTCACTGGTCTGTGGGTCATAGCTCACTGACACCATTCTCGTATTTGTTCCCAATCGCTAAACACCAGCTGCGACAGCAGTTTGTAATTCAGACCACTGGCTTCTCCAGCACTTTTCAGCGTTCTTTTCAGCTTCTTGCGAGTGCGAAACAGGCCAACCACACGTACATATATCTACATTCGATCCAGAACAGCTGTGCATGGGCCTGCATGCCCCCACATGCCCCAACGGTCTCGGGGTTTAGGACGGAGTTCAGCGCTCTAGAAGCTGGGGCTGGACCTGGCTGCGACGGGCGAACGTGCTCTGGGCGACTCCTGCTCTGCTCTGCTCTGCTCTGTCCTGCCCTCCTCCGCCCAGCTCTCCACTGAACTGTGGCTCCCCAGCGGTCCGAGTCGGCCGTGGGCGAAGGCCGTGGGCGAATGAACCGCCAAAGCGTGTTTCCTTCGCTGTTCTCGTACGGCCGATGGGATGCCTCCGGCGGCCGGGGCGCTGCCCCGGACCCCGCTGTGCTCCGCTTCGCGGAGCTCCAGGCTCCGCGAGGCCGCGACTGGCCCAGTGGCTGTCAGCAGCTTGGCCTTCATCAGTGCGGACTCTGAGCCCGCCAGCTCCTGTCTGTGGGCATTGACTGATACGACATCAGGCTCGCCCGACCGAGTCGTGCTAGACATCTCCCCATCCTGCTACAATCAATACACATCTCTCGGCAGAGCGAGCCCTCCGCAAAATGGAAACGGGAACCCTGCGCAGGCCAGGCTCGCGCAGCGAGCACAACGGGGTCTGGGGCAGCGCCCCAGCTGCCGGAGGCTCCCCCTCGCAGAACACAGCGGATCCGTTGCACCGCCCCAGCCGCCAGAGGCATCTCCTCCGGCAGAGAGACCCAGACCGAAGGGAAACAGGACAAAGTAAGAAAATTATTTAATAATTATTATTAATTCTATAATATGATTGATAACTAAATTGTTACAAGTGTCACAAATATCAAAAAGTTGCATGCCCTAAATAAACAAGTGGTATTAATTTTAGTCAGTCTCCTCCTCGTTGGCCTTGGTGGTGATGACGAAACGGCCCTTGCCAGACTCGTCCTTCTCGTGCTCAATAGCCAGTCTGGAGAGGTGGCCAATGAGGTTCTCGATCTTAGCGTCGGCGTGCGATCTGTCCTTACGACCAAGGTTGTCCAACCAAGGCAGTTGAGTGAGCAAGTAGTAGACAACAGCAATGATGATGGTGACACCAATGGAGTAGGCCCAGATGACAACAACAGTGACAATAGAGGTCCAACCATCAGAAGTCTCCTTGAAGCTGTCGTGAGGGTTGTCCTCAAGAGTGGAACCAGGACCAGACAACCAACCGAAGACAGCAAAGATAGTGGTAAGAGCATCGACACCAAGAATGGCGCCAACCAATTGCCACGAAGGAAGAGTCTTACCACCACGAGTAACGAAGATCAACCAGTTCTCAGTAAGAGAGATCTGCAAGAACAAAATCTCCTGGACGGAACCGAAGTTCTCAACGATACCACCGTTGGGAAGGAACATGGAACCACGGACAACCCAAGTACCGAGAGCAAGTAAGATACCGAGAATGATGGAGATGATCCAGATCTTGGGCAACTGCCATTCGACAGGACGGGGCTCGAAGTGGGCGTTATCGTAAGCAACAGCAATAGTAGCCAAATCAGCGAACAAAGCAAGGAAGACAACAAGCTCGACACGGAGAGTCTCGTTGATGATGATCATAGAGGTAACAAGGTAGATCTCCAAGTGCAAACAAAGAGCAATACGGTATTGGATATAAGCCTTCATACGTTGGAAAATTTGACGAGCGACCTTGATGGAATCAACAATGGTAGAAAGACCAGGAGCAAGGAAGACAATATCAGCAGCAGCTTGAGCAGCCTCGGTGGAACCCTCGACAGCAATACCACAATCAGCCTTCTTAAGAGAAGGAGCATCGTTAACACCATCACCAGTCATGGCAGTCAAGTGGCCACGCTCTTGCAGCATCTCGACGACCTGGTACTTGTGCTCAGGGAAAACTTCAGCGAAACCATCGGCCTTCTCAACAAGATCGTGTTGAAGAGCACCGGTCAAGCCACCAGCAACGAGCTTCTCAGAGTTGTAAACCTTGGTACCAAGAGCAAGCATCTTACAGGTCTCCTTGGCAATGGCAATAGCATCACCAGTAAGCATCTTAACCGACAAACCAAGCTGTTGAGCCTCAATGATGGTCTGGGCAGTATCGTCACGAGGAGGGTCGAACATGGAAAGCATACCAAGCAATTGCCAGGGCTCGTCACCCTTCTTAACAGCAACACCAAGAGAACGGAAACCACGAGAAGCAAACTCACGAGCCTTCTCCTTGTAAAGATCAGAAGCCTCAACAGAGCACTCGGCAAGCTGGAGAATAGCCTTGGGGGCACCCTTGGCACAGGTGTAGGTCTCACCGTTCAAGGTGCAGACAGCAGTAATTCTCTTGGAAACAGGGTCGAAAGGAGTGAAGGAAATGGTCTTCCAGCCTTGCTGGATGATGTCAAGAGCCTTGGGGTAACGCTTAAGGGTAAGAATGGTGATCTTATCAATAGGGTCAAGGGCCTTGATCTTGTGCGAAGAAGCAAGAGCGGCAACAGCCATCATCCAGTTCACATCGACACCCTCAGCAACAAAAGGCTCACGGATAGAAAGCTTGTTGGCGGTCAAAGTACCAGTCTTATCGGAACAGAGAATATCGACACCAGCAAGAGACTCAATGGCAGTGAGCTTCTGGACAATGGCCTTCTTCTCAGCAAGGTAGGCAGCACCGACGGCAAGAGTAGTGGTGGTGACGACGGGCAAACCGACGGGGACACCAACAATAAGGAGAATAAGAGTGTAGTGGAGCAAGTTGTTGGAAGAGTTCTCAGGAGTGGCAATCTTAAGATGGTGGTAGAAACCTCCGATCCAGGCGGCCATGATGAAAACAACAACCAAAACAAGCAAAGAAGTACCAATGGAGTTCATGATGGCCTTGAAGTGACCCTGGTCTTGGGCACCCTGGACCATGGCAGCAGTCTTACCGACGAAAGAGCCCTTAGCAGAAGCAGTGACAACAGCATAAGCCTTTCCTCTCTTACAACCAGTAGTGTAGTAAACCATATCAGCCATGAACTTATCGACAGCAAGAGACTCACCAGTGATGGAAGATTGGTCAACAGCGACCAGCGAGTGACCGACCTTGTGGGCGTGCTCGTCGAGCTCGTCCTCATCCTCCTCCTTGGCGTCCTCAATGTCCGAGTTGATGTAGTCAAGGTAATCAGCGTAACCCTCAGGGTTGTCGTAAGAAGTGATCAAACGAGCATCACCAGGAACAACCTGACCCTCCTCAATAATGACAATATCACCGGGAACGATATCTCTGGCCTTGATCTCCTCCTCACGACCATCACGAACAACAGTAGCCTTCATGGCAATATCAGCCTTAAGAGAAGCAACCACATCGGCAGCTTGCTTCTCCTGGTACCAACCAACAATAGCGTTAAGCATCAAAATACCAATAATAACACCAAAATCAACCCAATCACGGAGACCAGCAGCCAAAAGCACGGCCAATTCCATGACGTAAAGAATAGGACCAGAAAAGTAACCAAGGAATTGAATGAAGAAGTTGGTCTTCTCAGAGACAATCTCATTGTAGCCAACCTTCTTACGACGAGCCTCGACCTCAGCAGAGGTAAGACCAGCCTTCAAGTCGGTGGTAACCCACGAGTCGGGAGCGACAAATGCAACAGTGCTGGCCTTGGTAGAACCAAAACCAAACTTCCACCAAGCACGCTTGGCAGGCTTATCGTCATCCTCACCGGCAGCAGCAGCCTCCTTCTCGTCACGGTAAGTAGAGACGAAACGGGCCAAGCCGGCGTATTCTTCTAACTCCTCATCAGGAGCGGCAACTGGAGCCTTGTAGGCATCAGCAGCGCCGTTTTCAACGTCGTTAAATGCCATGTTGGAAAAAAGTCGGAAATATAGTTAAATATTCACTGATTCTCCCCCAATTAATTCAGTAAATGCTGATAATATTACGATTAATGTGTGAAATTAATATTAACTACCTGGTCTCAGGCAATAAGGGAGGTGTGGGCCCTTGTCGGATGGGAGTGTGGTAATTAGAGGTGGAATTGACACAAGGTTGCGAGACACGGAAAAAAAAGAGAAAAAAAAATCCAAAACAACGAAGGAATATTGTTTCCTTTATATATTGGAATTGACTATTATTACTGGCCGGCCCGCACCACCCAAAAAAAATTTCAGCTCGCCGGTGTGTGTTTGTTGTTAGTGCTTGTGCTGGTGCTGTGCTTGTGCTGGTGCTTGTGCTTGTGCTTGTGCGTCCTAGCGCTTACGCTTGTGTGCAAGCCTATGAGAGGGGAGAAACCGGTTATACTTTGCAGCCTTGCTTTTTCCAAGTTTGTTTTTTCTTGTTTTGTTTTGTTTTGTTTTTCTTCTTCCTCGACCTGGTTCCACATTGCTTTTTTCTGCTCCGTGCTTTTTGCTGCATCTGGGTCCAACCTCTGATGAAATGCGAACAAACGGTACCCTTGCTTTTACCTGGACCCAATCCGCCCGCCAGGGACGGGGACTGCCTCCGGCGGCCGGGGCGCTGCCCCGGACCCCGTAGCTCTTCTCGCTGCTCTCAAGGAGGACAGCTTCCGGTGGCTCGCGGAGCATTAAGTGCTTGCGGAGCGAGCACAGGGGTTCGGGCAGCGCCCCGGTCGCCGGAGGCTGCCCCGAGTCCCCGGCAGCACCGGTAAATCGGTCCACCTCCAGCCAACCACCGAGCTGCTGCCCCCCATTTAGGCAATAAAAGTAAATGCAATGGCTGGCTGGCTCGACCGCCCGCGAGCAGCGCTTCTGCGACTGGTTCTGGGCCTGCCCGGACCGGCCCCTCGACCCAGCGACACGACCCAGCGGGACGTTGTGCCTCCGGCTGCTGGGCTCCACCCAGACCGGTTTGAACTCGTTGCACGAGGGCCTCTCGGGTGCCAGCGAGGGAACCCGAGCCAACCCCGGCCCGAATCCTCAATTACAATTGCAATTGCTCTGGCGGTGGTCAATGGTCAGGGACCTGTCGCCAGCCGTCCTGCCGGCCACAGTGGCCTGGACACACCCGGAGCTGCCAGCCGATCCCCTGCCTCTTCTCTTGCTGATAAGGTTCTGAGTTACGGCGGCGGCAAAAGCCAAATACTGACAGCTTTGAGCCTGGCCTGCCTGCAGCCAGCCTGGCCATCAGAGCCAGCCTTCCCCTGGCGGCTCCCACTCCCGCTCTCTCTGCTCTTCCGTCTCTTGTGCCGCTGTCTCTGGTCTGTTTCAGGACCGCCGCCACCCGCTACCAGGTAGTCCGGCCGTACTTCTGGCTGGTCACCAGCGCTTGTCCTCCTAGCTCTGTGCAATTGAACCGCCGGCTGGGTGCTGCGTCACCTGTCGAACGTACGTTCATTTCTGGACTGTTTATTTACCTACTGCCTATCCGGGAAGTGATCGCACATGTTCAGTCGCCGACGTACAAGTGCTGCCGCTTTCGGGATAAAGTAAACAGACAGCTGGCACTGACTTCGCAGCCCCTGAAGTGCCTCCGGCGACCGGGCTCCGCCCGGACCGGGTTGTGCTCGCTGACGAGCGTCTGGCCCGGCCCAGAATGCGCTGCTCGCGCAGCGAGCACAACGGGGTCTGGGGCAGCGCCCCAGTCGCGCCGAAGGCGAGAGACCGCCCTGCCCCGGCGGGCCGGGGGGTGATGCCTCCGGCGGCCGGGGCGCCGCCCCGGATCCCGGTGCTCCTCGATCACAGCTCGAGGAGGACTGTTCCCGGGGGGCCGCGGCCGCCGGAGAACTGGTCGACTTGACGGGCCGGAATGTCATCGGAATTCCCGTCTGCAGGCCCGACCGGTGCCTGGGTGACGGCTGGTTGGCCGAGACCCTGGATTCTCCGAGATCTCAACGGCCAGGCTGGCACGAGATCAGTTGCTCCCGATGGCCGCCGTGGCCGGAGGGCCGTCCGATGGCATTGCGAGCGTGAATTCAATTGCGAGCGGCCTGCCACAGAGCGGAAAGAAGCGTTCCAAGCAAGCGCTTAAGCCCGCCAGCCCGAGAAAGCTGGCGTCGAAGCTGCTGCAGCAGTACCGGTGGAGCCGCCATCGCCGCTACATTTTCCGAGCTCAGCGGCGGTCGGCCAGCCAGCCAGGCACGACGGACAGAGCCGGCTCGTCCCTCCCAAACGAAACGGATCGGCCCCGGTCTGCGACCCCCAATCAGGCAACCAGCCTTCAGGCAGGCCGAAAACTTTTCACAATTGCTTACCGCTTTCAACCTCATCGAGCCAGCCAGGCTGCCCAAACCGGCCTGGCTGCGAGCATGTCTGACCGGCAGCGCATCGCATCTGCTGCACTGCTGGTTAGCTGGCCGATGGGACTTCCCTGTGTCTTCGGCGGCCGGGGCACTCGTTGTGCCCGCTTCGCGAGCGCTGGCGGCTCTGCGAGTCACTGCGAGTAGCCCTCCTCGAGCGCAGCGAGAGGAGCCACGGGGTCCGGGGCAGCGCCCCGGCCGCCGGAGGCATCCACCCCCACAGCCGGGCTCCCATGCCCGCCAGCGACATGCGACGCATGTGGGACGTGCAGCAGCAGCAGCAGCAGCGCTATCAGTGAAGTGTCTACCAATCAACCAGCGGGCTTGGCCTGACGTCATCGATGGACGGTGTCATCGTCCGGTTTTTTCGGGCTGGCAACGACTGGCAGGTCTGGAGCAAGCAGATTTCGGCGGGGAGAGACCTTAAGCCCGCGGGATGCCCGACCGCCAGGGCTACGTGACCCGGCGGGGAAGCCAAGAGCCCGGGCTTGGCCCCAAGAGGGCCCCTCCTCGGGCGGCAGCTCGAGGAGCTACGGGGTCCGGGGCGGCGCCCCGGCCGGGCCGGAGGCCACTGCAAATCCCAATCCCAGCTGCTAGGATTGCCATGATCTGTGATGGGATAATGAAAGAGCGGGAGAAGGGGGAAGCGGGGCAGCGGGCCGCGACGGATCAGGAGCAATGTCAGAAGCGCCCGGAGACGGGATCTGCTGGCTGCGAGTAGTTGGGGGTGTCGCTGGCCCGGCCGGCCGGCGCTAGCCGTTGTGTCCTGCGTCACGCACGTCACACACGCCGTGATTGATATGATTTCAAGTCGGGATCCGACCAGGATTCGTTCCTGCGAGCGGGCGCCAGCTAGCGCTTGTCGGAGTTGACTGGTCGCCAGTTTCTTTTTCCTGTTCTCCGCTGTGTTAAACTTCCTACAGGTGCAATCGAGCCACAGACTGCTTTCAGCTCTGCTCGTGTCACTTCTGCTGCTGCGGCCGCATCTTCGGTGTCTTCAGCCCAGGTATCTCGCTCTTACACTCGCCTCTCGACTCTTAATTGTCCCTCTGCTCGCAAGAACTCGACTGACTGCTCTCTGGTCCCCTTTCTCTTCTAGGCGGTCTGTCTCAATGATCCGGCCTTATCAGGCAATTGTTCCGTTTTGCGCGTCCTGCATCCCTATATCGGATATCTCCGTTTAGACCTGCATTGTTCTGTGCATGCACTCTGTAACTGGAAAACCTTGACCCGAGAACCATGCACAGTTGAGGGATTTTTGACACCGGCAAAACGCAACCTAATCTTGGCTACTTTTTTTTTGTCCTCCGATCCTAAACGAGCCAATTGCGCTGATGCTCATCTTGGCTGAAATAATTTCTGCTCAGCGTGCATGTATGAAACTGAAAAATGATAATCAATCATAGTATTAATTGGCTTTGGCTCTGGCTCAGCGTTATCTGTGTCGTGTGATGACCTTCTGTTTGTGTTGCTGTCGGTTTGTATATGTTATCTATGTTATAGCATTGAGTGTAGCTCTCTGCTCGCCAGCTCTGACCATGGCCAAGGGTCGCTTTACTGGACAGTGACGACATGACAGCTGGCTGAAGTGATACGTCCTCTGCCCAGCTGTTGTACAATACGCGCACTTCCAGCTATACCCACGACACATCGTACACATACAGCGTACAGACATGCCTAGTATAACACAGGCGCCAAGTACATTAACTATAAAGGTTAACGTAAAGGTGAACGCAAAGGTGAACGCAGAAATATTGCGCTCACGCTAGGACTCGCCCGAGGACCATAATAACTCAGCACTCAGGACCGCACACAGCTCAACGGCTCACCGGCTCGCTCAAAATAAAACATGAACAGCCCGCTCTCTTCCCGACTCCGCTCGAGCTGTCACTCGCGCCAACGGCGGCAGGCCGATAACGCGCTTGGCAACGGCGACTAGTGCGACATTCATGCCGGCAGCTGCTTCTCCCGTCGGCAGGCCGGCCGCCGACCCGGCTGTCCTGTCCCCTCGCTCTCCGGGGCGCTGCCCCGGACCCCGCTGCTCCTCTCGCTGACCGCTCGAGTCGACCCGCGAGCCAACGGCTCCGCGAAGCGGAGCACAACGGGGTCTGGGGCAGCGCCCCAGCCGCCGGAGGCACGTCCCCCTTCTGGGGCTCTGTCCCGAGCCCCTGCGGCTCCTCTATCCAGCCGCTCAAGTCGAGCGTGGCCTCTGGCCTGGCGGGTATACGTGTTCCGGTGTCGGAACGAGCTCCGGGCGGCGCGTTTCGATCATTCTGAGGCTAGGGAAGCATCGAAGTGTTCCATGCGTTCAGCGGCCGATCGCTGTAGGCCCGCCCGAAGCCGATTTAGCCAACTAGCCCGCTCTGGGACTACCACTGCCAGTCGCCGGCCAGCAAGCCGGCCAGCAGCGCAGTGGACCCTGGCGCGTCGCAAGCCCCCGCCAGCAGCCGGGGAACGGGGATTATCCCGGTCGCTCGCCGCCGGCAGAGGGGGTCGCCTCCGGCGGCCGGGCGCT